>JAOVVB010000050.1:10281809-10301740 GCA_028570985.1 Heterobranchus longifilis | reverse complement strand
GGGAGAACAGAAGTACATGATTAGATATTTATTATATGTATCTATGCTATTCATTAAACTTTACAGCATGCATTATACTGTATTTATTTGTAGCATTTCTTGTATTTCACTGTATTTAACTGTATTTCCTGCATTTCTTTATTCATTCTTTACATTTTTATGATGAATTCACAGTGTACATAAACACTATATATTTTTGCCTTAAAAAAACTAAATATTTTAAATAAATAACGCCAAAGATTTAAATAAATGACCAAGGAAATTAATATTCAATGAGCACTTTTTTAATGTCACTGTGGAAATCAGAAGAGAATGTAGACAAAAGCTGGTTCCTCACCTTACAGAGTAGCATATACTTGTGCCGTATCCGCACAGTGTGCGCTCATTTCACCCTCTGTGTGTGACAGGTGTGTCAGTAGACATGTTGTTCAGAGCGCCGTTGATTTTTTCACAAAAAAAAAAATCCACATAGAGCATTAACAGGTGTAACAGTTTATGATGTGTGGTTTCTCCTACTTTCTCATTTTGGACAGCAGAGAAACAAACTACCTCTCTACCCCCACCTACTGTTTTCCGGTTGTGTAAATACGCATGTGTGCCCGGGATCGGAACTGATGTTACAATGTGCAAGCAGACCTGCAGGGGAATTAGGGAGGGGGATAAATCGTGCTCGGGAACGGAACGGAACAATTGTTCCCAGTGAGAAAACGCTCTGAGTCTCTAAGAAGCACCTCCTGACCATCCAGAGTCTGTCTCAACTCCTGAAAACTACACAACATTCTTTCTTTTTCAGCTTCCACCACTTTGACCTCTGCTCTGCCTTTGTCCTCTTCACCTTCCTCACTACCAGGGTCATTTTACACACCACTATCCTGGCTACACTTTCCCCTACCAATACTTTGCAGTCACTGATCTCTTTCAGATTACAACATCGACACAAGATGTAGTCTACCTGAGTGCTTCTGCCTCCACTCTTATATGTCACCCTATGTTCCTGCCTCTTCTGGAAGAAAGTATTTACTACTGCCATTTCCATCCTCTTTGCAAAGTCCACCACCATCTGTCCTTCTACATTCCTGTCCTGAAGACCAAACCTGCCCATCACATTTTCATCACCTCTGTTCCATTTCCCATCATGTCCATCAAAGTCTGCACCAATCACCACTCTCTCACCTCTGGGGATGCTCTGCATCACTTCATCTGACTCACCCCAAAATTTTTCCTTCTCTTCCAAATCACATCCTACCTGTGGGGCATAACCACTAACAACATTGAACATCACTCTTTCAATTTCCAGCTTCAGACTCATCACCCTATCTGATACTCTCTTCACCTCTAGAACATTCCTTACAAACTCTTTCAGAATAACTCCTACTACATTTCTTTTCCTATCCAATATGAGGCATAAAAATAAAGCATATAAATCACAAGTAAAAATAAATAATAAGAAGAAGAACTAATAAGAAAAATGAAGTTGAATAACGCAGTGCAGCCTTGATGTGCAATTTTGTGTGTGGGAGTGACACCAGTGCAAATAGTATTAATTGTGCAAATAACTTAGTGTTTGTGTGAAGAACAGTATGAAAGTGACAATGAAACTAAGTCTTTGTGCAATGTATGTAATAGTGAGAGTAACTGAGCAGACTCTGAAGCTACCAGATGAAATGTTAATAATTTCATTATTAATCACAGCTGTGTGATTCCTACTGGCATTTAAAATTTTTTTACTTATATATATTTTTCATATTTATATTAAAATAACTTCACCAAGCATTTAAGTCATCTCTCATCATCACTGTCATTCTGTCATCATTGTTTTTTTTTCCCGATTACATGTCTTCTGTTGATAGTTCAACACTATCCTTCCTGGTTTTTAATACTGTTTTGCACAGTTCGTAACCCAATTCCGGTCATTTCCGGTAATGTTGCCAGATAGTGTACATTTTGTATTCTTTCACCTTTAGAGCTGCTCTTTGATCTAATTGTTTTTTTTTACCCTAAACAGAATGCAATAAAATACAATACTTTGATGTGGACTACTTTAGCAGGCACAAGTTTGGCATTCAATTCCTAAATAGCAATCCTCTACTTATTGTTTTCTATTTAAAAGAGAAAGTGATGTAGGAACTGTGTGTACTTTCTGTAGTACATTTTGCATTTTTCACTAATGACTGGGTTTCAATCTGACACGGAATATTCTCTATATGCATTAGCGTCTCTCTCACATGTAATTTATACGTCATGGTTCTGTCACTATCTACTGACATTTTTAGGGTGAATCACAATGTGTTTGGTCTCATAAAATATTTGAGAAATAAATAAATAAGAATAATATCCAGGTATATTAAATCATTGTCAGATTACGTGTAAGGGCATTAATTGTATGGCTTTATTAACAGGAAACGTTTAGGTATGAGGAACATTAAAGTAGACAAAACTCTTGTCTTGTATTCTTATATTAATATAATGTATGCTTATATAATCTTTAATCATATACAGTACTGTATGATTATTTTACAGTAGTGGGAAACAAGGATGGAATTGCTGTGGAGAAAAATAAGGACCTTCTAAGTGTAGCATCAGCAGCATACACCGGTTTGAACAACTGCAGTATCACATTTTGGCTTCTGTGATACTGTCGATCAGCATATCCTTTACTCGTTCATTTACCGTACATGGACTTCTACTGGCTTGCCATTTTTAAACTGCTCGAAAGAATAGGCACTTGAGCCACACACTAGATAGGAAATGATATCTGGAAATGAAAGAGGATGTAACATGTTCAGATTATTATTCCTGTTCTATTCCTTTTCCTACGCTGTTTGGGTCCACACCATCTACAAGACTGATATCTACAGATCGACAGATATCTTTCCTGTTTGATGTGATAAAACCACCTTTTTGTGCTCATGAAAGATCACAGCTAGAGGTCTTTTTAAGCTTTAACAGTGTGTGTGTGTGTGTGTGTGTGTGTGTGTGTGTGTGTGTGTGTGTGTGTGTGTGTGTGAATATTTTTGCATTATCTAAACAAATAACTAACTGAACTAAAATGACAGAATGATCCCATTATGGAGTGCAATGTGGTATCATCTTCCAAGCACTATTCAAGGCATACATTTCCAAATGCAATTTGTTTATTTATTCAGTAATAAAATCATTTATTCTGCTTTATCCTGATCAGGGTTGCAGTGGATCCAGAGCCATATCATGAGGCAGGAATCCACTGTGAAAGGGATGCCAGTATACTGTATTGCAGCACACCATGCACACCCATTCCCACACTCATTTACACCATGGGCGATTTGGCACAGCCAGTCCACCTACAGTAATGGTGTTTGCAAGGTAAAAAGAAAGTCAAATAGACATATGCAGAACGTGCACAGAAACTCCACACAGGCAGTGACTCAAGCTTAGAATTAACCCCATGAGCTGCAAGATTGTCCAAATTACGTATTCATGTATGTTTGTAGATTCAGGCATATTTAATATTTTAAATGCCTAGACATCTTTTACAGCCAAGAAACAGTTTAGTATTATACACAGACATGCAACAAGTAAGTGGACCGCTTGCGATATCTTTAAGCATGCTAAAATTCCAACAATTTGTAATCCAAAAATAAAAAATTTCATTGCAATTTTCAGCATGCAAGAAGTAAGTAGACAGCTTATGATATCTTTAAGCATGCTAAAAATATTTAAAAAATATATATTTTTTGGATTACAAATTGTTGGTCAATCTGATGATGGACTGTCACAATGATAAATAGCTAGGAATCTTGTAATCCCCTTTGTACCTGTAACTAAAATTAAGTTAAATTGAAAGATCAGTGTAAAATAGCAGTGGAATCACAAGCTTATTGACCTGGACCTTCTGAAAAACATGCTGTTGGAAGATCTGTCAAGAACAATCTGCTCATTTTTATGCCTACTGTAGGTCCTTGGCCAGGCAGACACTGTGCAGTTTTTATTAATAGTGTATAATGTATTAACCCACATTGTACATTTTAAACTGCCTGCAACCTGCAAATTTTTCGCTTACACAGTGTATTGTATGAATAACCCTTGTGTTGTTCATGTTTTCGTTACTAATTCAGTATTTACAAGTCTGGTTGACCCAACACATTATTGGGTTCTTAAATGAATACAGCCATAACAATTGATTTAAAAAATACTATTTAATGATAAAAGTGCTATTTTTGTGATTATAATCAAGATCTGGGTGGGCAAAAAAGGATCTTTATTTTGAACAAATATTTAAATAAAACAGAGTTTTTATCAGTAATTATCTTTATTTCTTTTAACTTAATGAGAAATTTAACACGCTCGTGTCAGTCTAAGCAAAAAGTGCCCCCTGAACAGATACCCATGCCAGTTTACACAACACAACAATCCCACTGAACACACAGCCTATTCATGCTGTCCAATACAAGACATGAAGGGCAGAATTTAACTGTGTGTGTTGCAGATGTATTTCTTGTACTTGATGCATGTACACCGGGTTTTTCTGGCTAAGGATGGATTAGATTTGGAGCAGGCTGAAGTTAACATCAGGCACAGACAAAACTAAACTTTGAATTTAGTTTTATTTGCATCTACTGTTAACTTCAGCAAGCTCCAAATCTAATCTATCCATCTATCATGATACATGATCTCACCTTAGTGTGCTTGTGTACACACACACATATATACAGTAGTGACTACTTCTGTACAGTAGTACAGAAGTGAGATCATGTATCATGTGGAATTGTAGAAGATCGGACTATTGGCCTGTTTACACTTCAAAACATCCAACCCAAATTTCTGACATGCCAGAAATCCTTAAGATAATCCACAAGCCAAGTCATCCACAAGGAAAGTCATCACTCTATTACTAATTCTCTTTACCATGTTTTCTGTACAGAGCACGCAAACTCCACTCACACAGCTGTGGGACTGGAATAAAAACCCTCAACCCTGGACATGCAAAACCACAGTGCTAACCACTTTGCCACCGTGCTTAAAAGTTAATAAAGTATTGCTGACTCATTCTGTAAAGGCCTGGAGCTTATACCAGGGAACTTGGCGGGGTACATCCTGGTCTTGGATACCATGCTAGTTCTTTAAAATAAGCTACTAATAAGCTATTTGATCAATGTAAACACCTGTACCAATAGATATGAATTAGAAACGTTTTCCCTGGGAAAACGCTGAAAATAAGTGGTATATCTTTATTGCAGGCAGACATGTACATGGGCTTCAACCTGAAATACTAATATCACTGATTATATTAAATCTGATCTGATCAGCTTACTTTTAGCTTTAACCTTTTAAGTATTTCTATAAAATCTTTACCTTAATGAATAGCTAATCGAAACCTGATTAATATTGTTGGTGCATAGGAATTTTATCATAAACTACATGTGTCTGTTTACTCTTTTATTTGGTTGTCTGTGTACCAGGATTATTATAATAACCCAAAATGCCATGCTCTTGTGGTACATTCTTGTTAGCCAGCCTTTTGCAATGTTTTTTTTTTTTTTTTTCACTCAGCAGGTCAACAAACTCAGTTGCGCGTCACAGATGACGCAAAAAAAACCGATCTTTTAAGAGCCATACGGAGAGCTGGGGTGTAGAGAACGGTGCTTGGAGAGTAGTTTGCAGTTTGGGAGTGCAGCGTGTCAGGGGCGGGGGGGTCAAGGGACAGGTGGTTACCCTGCGCTGTCTCTTTAAGGGCAGTCTCGTGCCGCGCGCTGTCTCTGCGCGCTGTCTCTGCACACTGAGCTCGCGCGCGTCATGTCTTAATTACAGCGCGGAGCTCGCGCGGAGCAGGTGCATCACATATCTCCAGCGGACACGTGCATGCAGTGCAGGCAGCTGGAGCAGAAAGTCCGTTTCTCGAGCTTCGTTATTTTCACCAGTATCTGTCTAGGTTAAGACACAGGGCTCAGGCATAGTTTAAATACTGATGTGTATGTGGTTACTTATCCCGCAGGAGTAGTTCAAAAAGGATGCGCTTTTCTCGAAATGTGACAGTTTCGGCTTGTTTGTGTGTGTTTTTATGAGTATTGTTGACAGTTAACTACATTTTATTTTTCCCCGGTAACATGCGCACTCCATAAATATGGGACTTGCCGTTTACGGTGTCTGCTCACGCGCTCATTCCACGCAAATATCACTCTGTTGCTGTACAAATCGAAACAAACCTAGGCTCCAGGACAAGCGGGACAATGATGTTGCTGGTCAGAAAAAGCGTCCTGCTGTTTTTCATTCAGACCTGCCTATGCACAGGTAAGTTTCAAAAGAAAGTGCACTAAAAAAAAGAAAGAAAAAAAGTTCTGTGATGAAATTGGAACAGTAGCACTAGTTACAAAATGTTCACCCTGTGTTAACATTTGCTTGGATAGATAAATACTAATAATGAGAATTTGCATATCTTTTTTAAAAAATAAATAATCAGCTTTAAGTATGATATGCCATGTGCAATTATTAAACTTAAGACTTATTCCTGTCCTATTCATATTTTGTATTTATGGTCTGTTTATTCTGATTCATTCACTCATTGATTTATTGCTAATAACCACCACACACACTATTGATTCCTGTGTAACTCTGTTTTCACAACCTTTGTATGGATCATTTGTGGTGCATGAAACGTGTAAAACTGGCGTGTGTCTGTCAGTCCAGATGTTTCACTCACTGCATTATGCATAGACATTTGACAGCAACAAAGGTGCAGACCCCTAAAACCGTTTATATAATACAGCAGCAAGCAGAAGTGCTAAAGGCATCTGATGATATAATCAAGGATATTCATCTAATCAGTGCTGCATCAAATCTCCGAAGTCATTATGTTATTGTTTGCTTGGGTTGCACACCGGGTTGCACACCGCACGCAGGGACAACACAACAACATTCTATGTATTAAATGTCATTTTTCATTCTGAACAGTGAAAGTTTTTTTTTTTATGCTTAATCCACCAAATGGACCTGAAGTGTAATCATCATTAATTTTGTATTCTAGGTTGTACGTGAACTCGGTATGAAGCAGTTCACTGTGTGCTACAGCATTTAAAGGGAATTCAAATGATAGAACAGGTTTTAACTTTTCATATGAATTAATGCATAATGTTTAATTAATGTAATATACAGATGAATCAACAGCTGCACACTTGCATTTACTCGTGTTGTTAACATACTATATGTCTGACTTATATTTCACAGTTTTAAGCTCCAATTATGACACTCCAGTTTATTAAAATCTGGAGTGTTTGCTGTGTTTACAGGTAGGCTTTTGCATAAACCGAATCAAATGAAGTTGATTAGCCTGTAAACACTGATGTTCAGATTTTACTTCTAAAACAAGCCAAATGGATGTTCAGTTGATCGCATTGAAAAGATTATGGAGATTGACATGATTATACATTTCAGATTTACCTACAGGCATATTCACAAAACTGTCCATGTGCAAACTATATAAGTAACCGTGAGACAATGTTGTCCAAAGCAAGTAAGCGATAGTTTAATCATGCAGGTCAGCATTCCTGTATTGGCCTTGTGTGTTGGGCAGCACATAGCAGGGTTTTTAAATCCACATTAGAAGCTTGCCCCAGGCCCTTTACTGGTGATGGCTGTGCTAATGCAATGAAAGAGCTGCAAATATAGAAAATCGCAGTGACTTTGTCTGCCCTGGCTTGCTGCCTTGTTTGCCAGTTAAATAAAAGTAGTGTGAAATAAATGTGTTAATTCTGTAGGCAGTGTGAAACATTTGTTCGCTGCAACAAAAAAAAATCTAAATATATACATAAATTGATGGTTGAACAGTAACTAACCTTTTGTTTAATTAAAACACTTAAATCAGTCTAGTTTGTCTGCAGATATTTATTTATAGGTTTTGGTGAATTTTTTTCATGTCTGGCTAAAAAGAAGCAAACAGTGATGGGGAAGGTTTCTGCTCCATCTGCTATGGCTATGTTCAGATGTACTGCTCCCTTCTCAACTGTAAACTGCTTTAATAAATGTTTTGGTGTGGTAGTATGTAGGTCCAAATTTAAGGTTTTAGCATAAGACATTATTATGATCACACTGTAAAAGTGCACACGTACTGTATATCAACAGTTATACTAGTAGCTTGCCTCTTGAGTCAAGTATAAGTGTGTTTGCCGTACAATTGAAAAGAACTACATGGCCTTGTGCTCTAAACTTTGGAACACAATTTTTTCTGCATCATTTCAGCTCCTTGGGTCCAGGGGTATTGGTCTACCAGGGGTTGCTAAAATCAGAATGGCTTCAAAGCAGGGCAGATTGTTTAGTGTTTGGCCAACAGACAGTCTCTGTATTCTATTTATGTTTACAAAATTAGTTTCTGAAATTTATTATTATTATTATCATTATTATTATTATTATTATTATTATTTTGTTGTTGACTGTCAGATGTATTTTGTATCTCTAAAAATAAGGCCATTGTTTTTTTTTTTAATTACATGAATAATGCCAGTCTGTTCTTTTTTTTTTTTTTTCATTTTTTCTGGGGAAAGCAAATGTTTTATTTAGGTTTCTGCTGTTCATTTAGCAAACAGTCAAATATTCCTTAATGGCAGTCATTCAAACTGGAATTGCTCATTCTACCAAATTGATTTGTGTAATATCAGGAGATTAAGCTGATGGATCACCGCAGGATTTTTAAATCAAGCATGGCATCGGGAAAGTCTTCCAAAAATCATTAACTTATTAGGGATTAAACTGAGGATAAGCAGGAAAAAATCCTGTGTGGTTTGTGCCATTCAGTGGCTTTAAGTTGTTCAGGGAGGGACAGACCACTGAGGTTGAATTGAGTAAAAAAATGGCATTACACAAACAGACCCATCAAAGATTATATAAAATAAACTGTATGCTGCCTAGCAAAAAAAAACATAAAAAACACACACACAAAAAAAAAAACATGGGCCCTTCCAGAATGGTCAAATCATTGGCCTGCCTTGCACAAACAAAACAAATGAAGAAAAATGACCTAAATCAGGTTAAGAACTATCCAATACATTATTAAAAATGAGAGGTGAACCATGAATATAGTGGTGAACCATGAATTTCATGGAAGAAATGTGGTAGAAAAACCCCCCAAAACAAAACAGAATGACCAAGATAAAGAGATATCACCTAAACATTTAAAGTTACATTTAATAGAAATCACACAGCTATGTCTAATAATGAAATTATACACTATTACAATACATTATTAAAACCCGGAGATGCTGAACCATTAAGTTTGTGAAAGAAATGAGATCAGGAAAAAAAAAAATCATGACCAGAGGTCACTTAAACACCACATGAAATTGCATCATAATAAAATCAACAGTAGAAATCACAGCTATTTTTAATAGTAAAAATAAAAACATTCCCACCTGGACAATGTGACAACTCAGGATTTGGACTAAACATCTCTGTGGGCGTGAGAAAACCCACTATCTGTCTAATATTATAAAAAGCTTTAATTCAAGCCATTATGCTCGCTAGCATCTGGAGGCAGTGTGAGCATAAAGGCTTACATTTGGAGCAAGGGAAAATGGTCATGTGTTCTGATTGACCCTTTGAGTTCAGAGTGATGGGTGTGTCAAGCCTCTGGAGGGAGTGTTATTATCTGGGGTTGCTCAGTTGGTCAGGTCTAGTCTCAACAATGTTATGTGGTAATAAAATGAAGTTAGCTGATGACCTGAGTGTATAGTACTGAATGACCAGGTTATCACATTTATGGAGTTTTTATTCCCTGATGGCACAGGCATACTCCACAACTTAAATAGTAAAATTGATTGTAGGAGCATGAGGAATCATTTTCACTTGTGAACCTCCCACCACATTAAGTGCGGTAATCAAAGCTGAAGGCATTCAAACTAAATATTAGAGTACACCGTCTTCGTTTTTGGCCACGCAGTGTGTTTGTTCTTGTGTTTTGTGAAATGTTCCCTTATGCTATAAAGTTTCCCTTGCATTAGGCCGACCCATTTCTGAGCTTCCTTCTCTGCTTTTAATTCTCTTAGGTCAGTATTAGACATTGCATAAATTACGATCCTTATTTATTTAACACATTCATTTGAGAATGTTATTATATTATTTACATATCTCTAAGGTAAATCGCTTCTTAAATACAACCCTCCCTGGCCTTCATCTTCAATCAATTAGTCTGACAAAACCCTAGTTAGTCTCTAAGGAGGCAGAAGGAGATGCATGTTAAATATTGGTTTATATTAATTAATGAGAAGCGTTACATAACGGTGTAGCACCTAGTCATGCTGGAGTGGTATTACAGGGGGAAAAGGCTCCAGTGTGTCTTGTCTTCCACGGGTCTTCTGCTCCACTGGAGCTGCATGAAAGCTTTGATCGAACAGCAATTGAAGTTAACTTCTGACACTCAAGGCCTCAAGATTAATCCCAGTTTGTTCTGCTCTGGTAATTCCTTCCAGTGTTATCACTTACTACTTCCCCAGAGGAGTGTGTCTAAAATGGGAGGAAGGGAATTGATGAAGACTGGTCAGTATGATTGAAAGCCTGCACTGTGGTTGGAACGATATGCTTTTAATATAGTGAGAAATTATAGCGTGACGCACTTTTCTGAACTTCTGGAACCCTGAGTCATAGACCAATAAACTGTTACCAACAACCAGCAATAGCACACTGGCAAATTTAAAATATAGTTTTAAAAAATATATATATTATTATTTTTGGCTCCTTGTATCATTATTTAGTTTCTTTAATTTTATCACCACTAACTAATAATGCAGTGAATGGTCTCCTGTTTTTCTTTTTTTTTAGATACAATTTTTACTATATACGGTAGCGATGTACTGAGATGTACACACACTGTGTTTGTTCAGCACTTGAGATCAAAGTATGATTTGATATAATATAATTTGGGTTTCTCATTTAACACGACATTTATTGGTATCAGACGTTGTGTGTTTGTTCTGATGCATAATGCTAGCGCTGTATTGTCTCAAAATTCATATCGCAATGGTTATAAAAGTCTGTTTTAAAACATTTGACGAACATTTTTTCCTTTATTTTTAGAGAAGAGAAGCAATTAAAATTCTTTGTTCCTTATGGCTTTTGAAAGAGCTGCTCTCTTTTGTCTGCGTTCAAGCTGTCAGGGTATGAGCTTATCCTTGAGAGGCACAGCAAGAATAATTATCCAGTGCTCCTTCATTAGACACTGTCACACACTCCCCTTTTACCAAAGCACAGAGAGGTGTCTCAAACATTCAGCCTCATGGCAAGCAACCCATTATCTGCTTTTTGATTAAGCTGCTGTAGAACATATTGTCTCTCGTGACATATTGCACTGCGATTATAGCATAAAGGTCTAATATTTGTTTACCAGGAGCTGAATTTCTTATATGGTTTATATTTGAGCTCCTAGATTCTTCCTACATTATGATTCAATCAACATTTATTTTATTTTTGATTTATTTTATTTCCACTTACCGTGACAGTCCTGCTTTTTCTTTTAAAAGGTAAAATAGTTGCTATGAAATAATGCATGAAAATGCATTTTTGTTCCTGTATCAACTCAAATTCCTCTCAAGCTGGGTTTTATCATGATAATCTTCTTACGTTCTGACCTTTTTCTACTAGTGTTTGGGTATGCTTTAATGGAGAGAAAAAATATTTATGTATTATCATATTTAAACTAAGTGCAGAATTTCCAAAGTAAGATATGTAAGGTGAACAAAAACAAATAATGGTAAATAACTGTAAAAAGTGCTGTGTTTATGTTAAATCAATTAAATAAAATTGAATGCATTTACAAACCTTTTTTTTTTTTTTGTAAAATTAACATAATATTAATATGTGAAAGCCAAACTTCTAAACCTTGACTTGGATTAAAGTGTTTTACTGTAATTGTAAATGATTTGAGATTAAAATGCTTTCGGTACTGTATATTTATAACATGGAACAGTAATAATCATGCTTTAGGAACTTTTTTCCCTATAATTATAGAGTTATTGATATTGTACTTTGATGATGAAAGCTGTCTTTGTAAGTGCCCCCCCCCAACCTCATTTCCAATGCCATTATCCTCTTCTCAAGGATGCCATAGCAACACAACTCAGTCAGCCATGAGGTGCTCATTTCCTGGAATCTAAGAATATGAGATATGTTCTATCTGTGTCTGGCTCTTATCTGCATCTCCATCTCCATTTAGTCCCACGAGGGGACATGCGGTTCGTTTTCTGTGCTTTCTCTCCCGACGGCAGCCGTGCCAAACCCCAACTTTAATGTCAGCTAATTTTTACTTTCTCCCTCCTTTTGTCTGCACGTCCAGACTCTTCGAAAGCCTAATAGATGCTGAGTCATCAACTCTTCAGACTCGCTCCATCACCAGCCATTAAACGTCTACTCCACTCCCGTACTTTCTGATGTCATCTGAAGCCGGCAGTTTCATTTCATTTAACTTCAACACAAAATGCCTGTTTGAAATATTGCAGTATTGACTTTGAGGCAAATAAAAGTGTGTTTTCACCTGTAGAAGCCACATCTGATTTAATCACTACCTGTCAGGCAGAATGAAAGTTAAAAAGCTTTCTGGAATAGCTGCCTATTTCAATGTGCTTTTTTTTCAGGATTTGTTTAGTGTGAAATAGCATAAAAAAACTTTCGGTCAATTTCCTTGATTTTTAATTCTATGAATTTGAAAAGCTTTTTGGACATCCAAGCCATTTTTGATGCGTTTGGTTGTATCATAAAACCTTTTGTATGGAACGTCTAGACAGGAACAGCGCTAAGCACTTTAAACAGTGTAAGTTGATTTCCTTAATTTCCCACAGGCTCTCGGTTGCGTCTGGAGGACACTCCGCCTCGGATTGTGGAGGACCCGTCTGATCTAATTGTGTCTAAAGGTGAACCAGCCACGCTGAACTGCAAAGCTGAGGGACGACCTACGCCAAATGTGGAATGGTACAAAGATGGAGAACATGTAGAGACGGATAAAGATGACCCACGTTCACATCGCATGCTGTTGCCCAGTGGCTCGCTCTTCTTCTTGCGCATCGTTCATGGCCGCCGCAGCAAACCTGATGAAGGCGTCTACACCTGTGTTGCCCGTAACTACCTCGGCGAGGCGGTGAGCCGCAACGCCTCACTGGAAGTGGCCAGTAAGTCCCCTTTATTTATTTTGCCCATTATTCTTAGCCATAACAAGGAATTCATGTCTTATGAGAATTTTTTAATTTTTAACAGTAGATTTTTTTGGTTATTGGAATATTTAACTGTTGAGTGGACAACACACTCATACACTGATAAGCCATAACATTAACACAATAAAATGCTGCCCATGATAGAAAGGCAGAACACCACACACCACATCCTGCTAAGCACAAAGATTGCGGACCCGGCCTCCAGACTCCCCTGATCACAATCCGATTGAGCACCCATGGGATGTGCCGGACAAACAATTCCAATCTATGGACCCCCACCGTACAACCCACAGTATCCATGGGATAATGTTCTGCATTTTAATGATATGGCTGATTGGTGTACAGTATGTGCTTTTTGAACAACTCATTTCAAAGCAGGCAATATGGAATGGTTTCCACCATTGCTTCTCTAATATGCAACCACTCTTTTGTGAAGGCTTTTTGCTAGATTTTAGATCGTGACAGTGGAGATTTGTGTTAATTTAGCCACAAGAGCAGTTTTAGTGTTGGGCACTAATGTTAGTAATAGTGGTTGTATACCAGGTCTTCTTACCATGTATCCTAAAGGTTTTCAGTCATGGTGCAGTTTCGTTTGTTACAGGCCATTTTGTGGCAGTAGACAATTGTACTTTTCGACGTTTGTGACCACAGTTTGTAAAGGGTTCACACATGGATGTACTGTATGTTTTAATTAAAAACCCATGCTGAGGGTTAGATTATAAAGATAAACATAGATGAAGCAGATGCCCAAGGTACCAACCAGGCTCATGTATGTATGATGATTAAATGCCAGTCAAGCACAGCTGATTTATACAATTAAAAAAAATTGTTTATGAAAAAAACCTCACCAGCAACCTGATTTCCTCTCCCGTCTGTTCCAACCACTATCACCAGTATACTAATCACTGGCCTGATTTGATTATCTTCTCGCTGTATCATTCTTGAAATTAGATGTCTTTTTTATGCTACAAGAAAGTCTGGCTCTTTGGACGCAAAATATGAAGAAATGAGAGGTGGATCAAGACTATTTTGGAAATTTCCTTCAGGATCAATTAAGTATCGATCGATCGATCTATCTATCTATCTATCTCTCCGTCCACCCATGCATTCATCTATTGTACTGTTTGTAGTCACAGCAGTCTTTAAAAATAAAGCAAAAACATTGCATTAGTATGTGATATCTTTTGAAAGAGCAGTTCATGTTCATAGATTCCGAATTACCAAATTCTTTTGTGTTATAAAATATGCAACCTTAAACCTTGTAACAGGAAAGCGCAAGCTGACTTATTAACAGGATAAAGAGCTAATTAACAAGTCACTGTCTTTCATGTTTGCCTTAGTGAATATGCAATTTCTCATGTTTCTGCTGAGAAATGCAGGGTGGACTTCTTTGGAAATAGATTCATTTCACACCTGCAGTGTGATTTACTAAGCCTGACAGATACTTTGGGAACAGAAATTGTGTGTCAGAAAATGTTCAAGGTTGGATAGAAACCACAGGGTTCGGGTTAATTGAGTAAACCAGAGCAGACAAACTGAAAAAGGCCAGGTAATATTCAAGACCAGAAAACAGATGGGTCAGGAGATCTACAAATGGGCTGACCTAAACAAGGACAGAATGTACATCTAAGAAAAACAAAACAGTCAGATCTACAGGGGTGAATGATGGGGATACATGAATTAGTAATGTCAGTGAAAAAAAAGCAGGAGTGAGATGGAAGGATGTGAGATGCTGGTTATTTAAAGGAGTCAGTGTAAATGTGAATGTGTGGATGATTACGGGTACAGATACCGTGAATGGCAGTGTGTTATTTGTGTCTTGTAATTATTTTTGTGATTAATTTTATAGTTCAATTATGGAAAATTTAATATTTCTTGATTTGAAGTCAAGGTAGGCAGATGCAAATACAGTTGTGACAGTACCTGAAAAGTGCTCACATATTGCAGGACGTTACTGATGATGGTTGAGAACTGTTCTGATTAGGTTACAGGTCCTGGGTGTCTTCCTGTCCTAAGAGCAGGAATATTCCTCATGCCCATGTCCTTTCTGAAAATCAGATCTAAATTCAGCCACCACCATGCCCTCGAATTAAGCGAGATTCACGTAGGCGAGTTGCCCCCACCTAGAGGACCAGGAAGTTGAGCTTACATGACATGGCAGTAGAAGGTATGTGACAAACGATACCGGCAAGGAAATCAAAGATCCTACATCACCGCATTGATTTGGTGGATGATCCAGTGGTCCAGTGTAGTGATGCATAAGATTCCCACATGCTCAATAAAAATAGACGTCCCTAATAGAAGGCGTACTCAATCCTCTGGTCCATATTGGTGTTGCAGTGTGGCAGTGATTGGCAAATTCTGCATGCCCTCTTAATTATTCCACCTAACCTTTCCTGAACTAGTCATTGATTTTGGGTGTATCTGTTTGTGGATACGCCAGGAGAAATGTAGGGGTTGTTAAGTACACACTGAAAGGGGGTGAGTTGGGTGGCAGATTGACAGAGTTTGCTCTGCCCCTACTCTGTATGCATGTTACAACCTGAAGACAATCAATGTGTCCATTAAAACCTTCCAGACTTAGGATGTGAATTGAGGTTCCTTTTATCTGAAATGTGTATTTGGAGATGCCAGAGTAGCTGGAGACATGATTGAACTTGAATTTTGAGGACAGTAAACACAAATCAGGAGGTTAAGTCAGGCATAAGGTCCAATATAGGCCTACAGGTGTATAGTTAGTAGTAAATATGTGACGAAAGCTGTGACTATGTATAACTAAGGATAGTAAGAAATAATAAACATAAGCATTTTTTTAAATATTAGACATCAGAGATTACCAGTAGTATTAAAAAACTGAACAACCCAACTACATATCGAAAGACGGAGTAAACCAGAATGAGGTGCAAGTAAATGCAATCAATAAGCTGGTGTGCTAAATTGACAAGCTGCATAGCTAGAGGTGGAATTCTGGTGGAGTTCTTGCAGAGAGCAGTGCTTATGACAGTGATTATCAAAATAATTGTCAGTTTCAGTCCTAGTCGTATATAATCCCGCTTAAGGGCGTTGCTGATGGTAAAGAGTAAAGCCAGGACTTGTATACGTCTCTTACACAGTCATTAGTGTGATACAAGGAGAAAAAAAATGCTATTTAACGAAAAAAAAATGTTGTGGGTGACTGCTCTATGCCAATATTTCCAATAAGTAGCTATGAAATTAAAACCACTTGACTTATTTATTGTAGGTTCCAGTTGGAACACCAAAACAGCTCTGATCCTCTAATCGTAAAGTGTCATTTGCCGCCTCCATGGATCGGACTTGTTTGTTCAGCACATCCCACAGACACTCAATCAGAATGAGATCTGGGGAATTCGAAAGCCAAATCAACACCTTGAACTCTTTGTCTTGTTCCTCAAACCATTCCTGCACAGTTCTGTGGTCTACAGTGTGCCAGGGCACATTGTCATGCTAAAAAAGGCCACTGACATTAGGGAATATTGTCAGAATGTACTTCGTCAGCAGAAATGTTTGGAAAGGTGATACATGTCAAAACAACATCTACTTGAATGGCATGCTGTATCCACCTGCTTATTCTCATAGTGCATTCCGGAGTAATCTCTTCCTTAGGTAAACAATGCACATGCAACTGGCTGTTAACATAATGTAAAACATGTGATTCATTAAACCATGCAAACTTTTGCTCAAGTGCACATTGTAGGTGCTGGGCACTTGGGCAACATGGGCACTCTTACAGGTCTGTGGCTATATAGCCCTATACACAACAAGCTGTGATGCACTGAGTGTTCTGACATATGTTATTAATAAACAGCAATGATGTTTTCAGCAGTTATTGCTACAGTAGCTCTTCTGTGGGATTAGACCAGATAAACTAGCCCTTGTCCCCCAATGTTCATCATTGAGCTTTCGGTCCTCATGACTCTCTGGTTCTGGTTTACCAGTTTTCTTTCCAACACTAACCATTGTATACTAGGAACACGTCAAAAGTTTTGCCTGTTTTGGAGTTGCTCTGATCCAGTCTACCTGTCATACAGTAACCCTTGCAAAGTCACTCAGATCCTTACGCGTGCCCATTCTTCTTGCTTGCAACACCACCACTTAACTATGACAACTCACTGTTCACTTACTGCCCAATATATCCCATCTTCGATTGTAACGAGATAATTATAAATATAAATTATAATAATTAAAAATGATAAATATTTAAATATATAGACCATAAATTTAACCATGCCTAACTTCTCCTGGAATGTGATAAGTGATGATGTGATGCGATGAGTGGTGACTATACAGGCTGTGGATTTGCACAGACAACATAATTGTGACATTGCAATTATAATACAAACCATGTTTAAATATTGTTTTGCATGTGACATATACTGTAGCATGCAACATTATAAACACTACTGATCAGATTAAACATGCAGTTTAATACTCTTCCTTGTAAATCTTCGGAAGATCATCATCTCAAACTCTTGAACCTTGCTATAACTGACGTTGCATGTAATGAATTGACTTGATTCAAGTCTGAAGTAGGTTCTTTAAAGCTTTAGATGATCTCAGTAGACTTTATTATTCTATTACTGGCATGCCACACACAGTCAAGGTCTCAATCTTCTCTTATTTGATAAGGAAATGTTTATTCGACGCTGCTGAAATCCTGATACGATGTAATAGAAAAGCCAGAGTCACAGAAAGTGCATTGATTTGTAAAAGAAGCATAACAGATTAGAGTGGCTTCATTAACAACATTAAACAGCAGTTTAGTACCAGCCCATTTCCTTGGCTGGATCTAATTCTCAGCTTTAGTCAGTAACAGCTTGTAGCTGAATGACCTCATCATGAGACTGCTTCAAAGATAATTATGTATTTATGCTTAGGAACCCTTATGTACTATTTGCTTGCTTAAGTATTTACTTATCAGAAATGACTCTTGCATGTAGCAGTGCTTTAGCTTGTTTAGCCTTTAGTATCTTAAAGCTTGAATTTGCACTAGGATCAGGATATATTTTTCAAGTAGACAATTAAAAACTTTTGTAACTGGCTCTGGATGAGATCATCTTCCAAATGCTGCAAATGGCGTCACTATATGCTGCACTGTGGAGGAATGTGCCATAAAACTACAGTGCATGTCCCGTTTGTATCACAACGCCTAATTTATGCTTGTTTTTTTTCTTACATATTTACATTTTCCGAAACGTGCCCACATTCAGTTTCGATTCTAAACCATGATGTAATCGCTGACAGTGGTAACATTAGCGAAATGGATTACGAGGATGACTGTAGCTGAGGTAAGAACTGTAATCAGTGAAGCAGGCATTTCACCTTGAAAGAGCGTGTTTACTCATGTGTAAAAAACCTAACTGCAGCAATGAAATCATTTATCTATGAGACAAGGCCGCAAAAAGGAATCGTTATATATATATATACTGCAGTTGGTAAATTATTTATATTCGATATACAGAGACAAACTAAAGAGTAGGCTAGGTCATATTTCACCATTGTGCCCCATTCAGTATACATATCTGCTACTTAGTGGTCTCTTTGCTGTATTAGTAAGACCTGTACTGCACTTGGGGATCAAGTGCTTGTCCTTGTGGGTGATGAAATCACGAGAGTGAGGTCATAACAGTGGGATCATACACTGTTGCCAGTCTGCTCCCTGTTAGCAGTGATTCATATGCTAATTAGTGCTGGCCTGCTGCCTACGTTCTGGCTGGGTGATCTATGAGTGGAGGACAACAGGTGGAGGAAGGCAAGGATGTGGGCTGGCATTCGACCTCGCTTCCTCCTATGCACCTCTTTTGAAATCTGTTTACATCTGCTAGAGCTGCGGATCCTACAGTGTAGATTATATGGCAGGGGGGGGAATATGCAGCTCTACATGGGTGCATTATGTGTTGATAAGTGAGCAACATTCGGAGTGATAAATGAGTTTCGAAATCTTTCAGGGATTAGCAGAATAACGCAGTACTGTCAGTCCATGTCAGGGCTATCATTTTTCATGTTGCGATAATTTTTATTCTCAGGAGTGTGAAATGCTCACGAACACTTGCAGATTTATCACCCATCAGTGTGGGTTTTTGCAAAGTGGAGCTAAAAGCCTGAATGATCATCAGGACTCTGGTTAACCTTCATATAAGCATATCATATTTGGGCCTTTTGGTGTTTTTTCATAATAGGATACCATCATAATATAATACCAAAACACTAAAGGATTCAAAGTGATATTTGGGTTGACCAAATTTTATTTCACATTTTTTGTAATTGTGTTAGACTGATTGAAATCAAATCCCACCATTATAAAAGCTATTACTTTAGATACTTGAGACCAAAATAAACTTTCAACTAGACTAAAGAAATTCAATCACAATTTATCACTCTAAACATGTCATGTGACCATACACCTAGTACTTTTTGGCACTGCCTTTTAATTGGTTGGGCTTTAACCAAACTCTCAGGCCAAGCTTCTCAAAATACTTTGTTGGAAATTCTGCTGATAGAACTGGTGGTGTAACTCACCTGGGTTTTTTCTTGCTTTTCTTGTTTTTATTTTATTTTATTTTTATTTTTTTGTCCACAAATTCAGAGATGATATTCAGATTATTTCAAATTATATTTTGCAATTGAGATATTTTGAAATTGACAGACTATGACTGATTAACCAGATTATCTGGTTTTATATTTATATATTATACAGTACATGTGTGTGTATATGTTATTCATTTTTATATATATATATATATATATGTG
>JAOVVB010000050.1:10268158-10278358 GCA_028570985.1 Heterobranchus longifilis | reverse complement strand
TAATTTGTTTTATTTTTACTTTACAGCAGTGATTCCGTTAGTGTGTCGCTCAATCGAGTGTCATTAGAGAGATTTCTAGTTTATTTTTCCGATAAAACATTGTTTTCGTTGTGTGCGTGCGCGTGTGTAAAAAGAGTGGAGGAAGGGTAACTGTGTAAGACAAGAAGGGGGAGAGGGGAGCTTGCTTTTTAGATTCAAACACACGCACACACACACAGCGCCTGCGTGCACAAACGGAAACACTTATCTTTCGGGATTTATTTTTACTTTTTTAAAGGTAAAGTGCATGTTAATTAGTTTTATTTTTACTTATTATTTTGTATTAATAATTTTTATGTGGAACGAATAATTTGAGTTTCCATTATTTCTTAAGGGAAAATTCGAATTGGTTCCACTGTGTGTGTGTGTATATGTACTTGTGTATCTTGATTTTTATCATTATTTTTCTGTTATTCATTTTTTGAAAACATATATTGTGGTTTTTTTTGGTTTTGTTTTTTTTATTCGAAGAGCCACGTACTGTGTGGGTCTGACTGAGTGTTGATGCTGAATTCAGTCTCCGCATCCTGCAGGTCAGGTCTCCATTAACTAAGACTTGTGGGTGGACCAAACAGCTATGCTATATTAAATAACCACTGGGGTGGCTTTATTTTTATATGGTTCTTTGTCTACTGAAGAACACAACAACAGTGTGCTGAACCAATTAGAGCCTGCCGGCCATCTCTCTTATTCAGTCTGCATGCCTCCTCCCTATGATTTATCTAGCAGGTACCTACAGTATGATGCATAAATGGTTTATCTAATATCCATAGAGCAGGTGGTGTAAATAGTTAGATACCATACAGCATTTTATTTAGAACAACAAAAACACTTGCATAGCAACACATCATTTTTGTCACTATCTGTTCTCACGCCATCGTCACTTTTATTCTATTATTCTCCACACTTTAATCCTATCACAACTCCTCCTGAACTCCTCCTTTATTTATTTATTTATTTATTTATTTTGCTAAAGTATACAAAATAATGAAAATCGAAAATGAATGGGTACGAGTTGGCATTTTCACGTTTGTCTTGTGCCCCTTTAAATGTAAATAAAAGAACCAAATGGTAAAAGAGAAGCTTGCCAGAATTTGGCAGTGCCACATTAATAATGCACTGCCCAACAGGCCTGCCATTTAGCACCCCTTCATGAGCCCGACAGGAGGCCGAGAAGAAAGCAGTTCTGGCCTTTTGAAATGAGATCGACCTGAGTGAGGCTCTGCAGCAGAAGTGGCCTTTTATTCTTTTCATTCATACAACAGAGATTTAGATTGTGTTAGCGCTTGGCTACCAGTCAAGACTGCTGGTTTTCAGTAATGAAAACTGTGTTTAATCCAAGCATATCCTAAGATGTCTGAATGAATACAGTCAGTTCATGCGAGTATATCCTTCATCACTTAGATTACACGAAAGGTAAGTCATTGTGCTCCCGAAGAGGTATAAAACAACATGATCATGTGTTTAAATATTTGGGGTTGCATCAAAACATGTATTCTCATGAGTTCATCTCATGAGTGCTAATTGCTTATGAGTGTGCAATTTAAATGTACTAAATAAACATGATCTCGCACTTTCATTCCGCGCACTTCACGCTAACACGTAAAAATGTTATTTTCATTTCAAAAGTGGTTTTGTACATTTTTAAAAAAGCGCTTATGAGTTTGCAATTAAAATCCTCAGGAACAAAGTGCTTTTAGGTGAAGATCCGATCAGCTATTCCATAAACCATTCATGGGAATTTGACCAAACTTGCACAGTACCTTTTTCATAAAGCGTAGATGTGCAGTCTATTTTAATGGTCAGAAGTCACTTGAAATTCACTAGAGTAACTATATTGTGACTCTACTCTACCTATGACTGGTAAGTAATATTTATTTGTTCGTAAATATTTCTGTTTTACACAAGACTGCATTAAAAATAAAGTATCTTTTTTTTTTAAACTTTATCCCCCTTTTTCAGAATTTTTCCGATTTTCTCCCCTAATTTAGTAGTATCCAATTCCACCCCGTCGCTAGAGGCTCCCACATTAAGCTTCCACCGCCAATCAGTCGGGAGGGCCGCAGACCGACCCACGTGTTTCCTCCGATCCACGTGGCGTCACCGACCATTTTTTTCGAACTGCTCGCTCACGCACCGTTGGGGGCGGCGTAACACACTCGGAGGAACAGCGCTATCCGCTCCCTCCGCCTGCGTGAGCTCACCGATGCCCC
The DNA here is from genome assembly GCA_028570985.1 of Heterobranchus longifilis. Lineage (NCBI taxonomy): Eukaryota > Metazoa > Chordata > Actinopteri > Siluriformes > Clariidae > Heterobranchus > Heterobranchus longifilis. The sequence goes on along the minus strand of JAOVVB010000050.1, from coordinate 10,276,106 downwards.
TGATTGGCTTGTAGAGCCGTCATTAATGTGGGAGCACTAGTACCTCTCATCCCTCCCCCTTGAGAGAGCTCGGCCAATCAGCTCTCTCTAAGCCTCCGGCTGTGAGAGGTTAACAGCTTGGTCACATAGCATACTTGTAGCTATTAGAAAATGGGAAATTTTCCACATTTTTTTTTTCCACAGCAGGGATAACATAATGGACAATAAACATGCATTTGCTGTTATAGAGTGTCAGTCATGTATAGTGTAAAAAATACACATGGAAGATGACCATGCTACAACACATATGTGCGTGTGTGTGTGTGTGTGTACAAAAATAATGCAATAAAAATGTGCAAATATAGGGGTATGGTGATGAATATTAGTGGATAGACTAGTGCAATTTAAGATGTGCAGTGAGTTATAGCCATTGAAACATTTCAATGTGACAGCCCTGGAACAAAGATAAACCCCATAACTGTAATTTTACAAATTTTTGTTTGGTGTGACATTATATGGTATTGGTTTCCACTGGATTGGTGGCATTCACATATCTACTTTCATTACATCTCATTAGAATTGATGGAAAGAACGGTTATTAAAAAGTTTAGACATGCAGACAGAAATACAGACAGACAAAAAAAATTCTCCAAAAGTATGAAACGCAAGGATATGACTGAGTTCTGAAAGAGTGAGTTCTGAAATACATTTTAGGCACTTAATCCAACTTCAGTTATACTCAACATTTTGATTTCATTTATGGCACACGTTTAACTTCTGCAAATACCAAAGTACTTCCAAAGTTTCATTTAATTCTGTTTTGCATGATGCTGTGACAAAATCTGTCTGGACAGACAGACATACAGATATACGGACAAAATATTCTGAGACTGATTTCAGGGATATAGATGAATAAAATCTAAACTACTGAAATCATTTCTGGTCTCATAGTTTCTTTTCACTGTTTCATTGGTACATGTTGACATCAAATGTCATATTATTATGTACTGTTTTTAAAACACTTTCAGTCAATTATTTGCTGTAAAATATCTTGCAGATTTATCAACATACAGTATTTATGTTGTGTTAGAACATGTGGAGAGGACGCAAGAGCAAATATTAAGGTCAAATCAGTTATCTATAATAAGTGCAATATGGCAAACAAAACAAACATTGATTTATCAGTCAATCTGCAAACAGCATTCAGCGCAACAAGACAGGAATCAGAATTCAAGGTACAAAGCAAGGTCATACACAAAATACCGCAAGCAGTCAATAATCAAAAGACTTGGTAACATCAGGAGGAACTCATTGGAGCATATACTTTGTGATGTTAGTGTGCAACTGATCTCTATTTAGCCTTTGGTCTAATTGGTTACAGGTGCGTCTCATTAGAACTCTAGCTTGAACTTGAGCATGAACTTGAGGGCGCGCGCGTGTGTGTGTGTGTGTGTGTGTGCTGGGAATTGTAGTGTGAGTCAGGAGGATTTGTATGCGATGGTATGCTGCTTGATTCGCCCGCCGCCCGTGCTCTGAGAAGTTATAACATTAACACAGTCTTGGCAAGATAAAACTGCATGATTCACAGGTCTCAATATCATGGTCTGTATCATAAATCATGGAAGTGTTTCCTAGTATAGTGGTAAGGTTTTTCTTTGCCATATCGCCCACCCGAACACCCAAAGAATAGATTGTGCAGTGAATGTTTGTGCTGAACTTCTTAATTTATTTATATCTGGCTCTCTGTGTTAAAATCATATGGGTTTTTAATAGAATTAAACATTATATTTAAATCAGTCTTAAATAATGTAGTCTTGACTAATGAGATTAATAAAACTGTTGAATAATGTAATATTCTTCAGTAAAATTATATACATAAAATGCTCATGGGTGTGTAGGCTCTTGGCTATTGAGCTTCTGATGTTGAAACTCAGTATTGATTAGTTAGTATATGTCTGTGAGATACATTATTGCTGAAATGCTAATTCTGTTCAGTCATGTGCCATCACCAGAGTCTGAGAGTTCGTTGATAAAGCTCTCAGTTCATGTTGCTCTCATGGATGGCTAAAAATACTACGGATTTGTCTCCTGACACTTTTAGTACTTAAGCTCATGTATAGAAGTAGACAAGAGAGTGGAGACCTGGGGCCAGTGTCTTATCTGCCTGGCACAGCGCCATGAAACGGGAGCAGGGGCAGGGTCGAGGGTGTTTTGCACTTCCCCTTAACTAGGCCTGTGGTATTGCTACAGACCTTATGGGCCAGCTGGAGGTAAACAGTGACACTTTGCCCCTGCTCTTTTCCCTTCCTTACGCAGAGCTCATGAATTACTCATGGCTCTTGTCTCCTGAAAGATGCAGAATGTCTCAGAACAGCTTGTCCTTGTCCTTGCATGTTCATGGGTCTTGTGCAAGTTATATTTAATTCAGCAACTGGGCAGAGAGTGGGGACGAGCGAGTGAAAGAGCGGGAGTGTGTATTGGTATCACATATTTAGAATGCATTATGGATAGTGGCGCATTGGCATACAATGCAGTTTTTATTGTGCAGTTTTGACACGGTATTGGTAAAACTGGCGAAACTCACATTATTCACAGGATTCAGCTCAATCTGTGTGTTCTGTACATCAGTTAGCAATGAATGCCCCATTAATATTCATTCTGTCATTAGAATGTCACAGTTTATTTTTAAATGCTTAATTATAAAAATAATCACACATTAGCTAGTTCACTGAGCAAGCACAAGCCGCAGTGTCCTGTCTAGTCCCTGGAATCCTGTTTGTAATGTGAGACAGTTGGCTAGCTGGCTAAATGCATTAAAGATCACATATTACACTGCTGTTTAAACAAGGTAAGACGAGAGTTGTGCCTGTCAATATTCCAGCTGAAATACAACTCGGATCATGCTTTCCCTTTAATCTATCCTGGTTCAGCTAGCATTACAAGCTAACGCTACCACCATTAGCCTAAATTCAACGAACTAGCTCAACAAACTTAACATCTTCATTTAAAGTGACTTTAGCAGCATTAATAGATCCACTCTTGAGGTTCAGAACTGATGCAAATCCATCTTTACAGTTGTCCATGTTCAGAAAACACACACAGGCACAATTTTGAAGATAACTGTCCCCTTAAAAGTGGGAGTAAAAAGAAAGTGTGGTGTTCTTGTTTACAGTCAACAACCGAGAATGCATTACTTTTCTTTTCGACATGCACAACGTCTCTAATACACTAGTTCACAACACATGACTGTTGTGCCTGTTTTGGGCAACTATATCCCGAGCTGGAGCTTAAACAAATTTACCCCCTTTTTCTGTCTCAAATAATAAATATGTCACGAACAACAATTCAATCTGAAGAGCTTGTTTATGAATAAAATATATTCACTAGCTTTTAAAGAAGAAAAAAGGAAAATCTATGTACATACACAAGCGCGCGCACACATATAGGAGACCCATGCGATTGTCCAAAAATGATCCAAAAAAATTAATTTTTATAACAGGTTACTTTAACACTAAGACACTAAGAGAAAGCGTACAGTATGATCACAATCTCACAATCCTCCTTTAACACCGTTTCTAATATAGCACTATATGTATATGCAGTATAATAAATTTCTTATTTGTGATGTTTAATCATGAATTGACCATGTGTGTTATAAATATGCATTATATTGCGTTTAAATAAAAAAAATATTCTGATTGCTTTTGTATGTTATCAGATTCATAGATGCTTCTGGTTCTAAAAAGATATGCTCATTGTATGCTCATTTTTAACCATTTAAACATTTTTAACCATTTAAACCAGATGAGAATAATTATTTTTAAAGTCAATAAAAGTACGGTTAATTTTGTCACAGATTATTGAGCCTAGTTATTCATGTGGCATTTGTAAACAAAAATGTAATGGCATGCACATGATATCTGCTTGGCCTCAGCATCTGGTCTACTGATTTGTCCATTCCATATGCCAAAATGACAATCTCTCTTTAGAAAACAGTATAATAAAGATATAATTGTGAAAATGGTCAAGGTTTTCATGCACATTATTGAAAGTAAATATGGGTTCATGTTGGATTGATTACAAAGCCTTTTTAAAAAAAATATTTTAGAACTTTATTACCAAGTACAAAAATGTCTAATTTGTAAACATTAGTATTCCACTAAAAAAAAAATGGCATGCAAGAATAGAAAGCAGCATATTATATAAGCGACCACTCTCCGGACAAAAAATATATATATATTTAATTAAATTCAAGCTGCTGGGTTTTACCATCAGAAATCAAGCAGGTGCAAGTGTTAAAGTCTTTTGAAGAACAGTGTGTAGTTCTGCAGGATGCTTAGTAAAACTTGGTAACTAATTTCTCATAAAACTGCACAAATTATACTTGACACTAAAGGGTCTTCAAAGTATTGTCACACCTAATAATGACTTGTTCTATTAATTACTGTTTACTGGGATTTATTTTTTTTTTTTCCTTTTTTGAAGATATCCTTGCTTTACAGCATTTATTTGCATGTGCTTAAGACTTTTGTACTGTACAAGCAGGCATTAGAAGGTGATTTATTTTGGCCAGACTTAAAATAGTTAACCATTCTGAGTTTAAGCTTCTCCTCCTCTCAGGGTACTTGAGAGAAAAGGGGTTGCTGGGTAGGACAGATGTCAGCATAGCACATCCTTCTTTTCCTTCAGTTTTCCTGCCTCTGGGTCTGTTGGGTCATCAGCTCTCTCTCTCTCTCTCTCTCTCTCTCTCTCACTCACACACACACACTCTCACACTCTCACACACACACACACACACACACACACACACACACACACACACACATGCCCTAGAGGACCCTTTTTTCCCCTCGAACATGCACATAGAGAACAGCCTGAGGGACACAGCGGACATTCAGTCAGCAATGACCACCAACCACAGAGGAATCAGTGGCTTCTACAGCCAGCGGCACCAGGCAAGACTGAATGCATGTGTTACACTTTAGTGGTTTCATTATTGGCCCTTGTAGCCATGAAAGAGAGAGGATACACATTCACTCCAAGCTCTATTGCGTGTTGCACTGCTTCTCACAGTTAAAAAAAAAATTACATTAAATTATTCCTGATTGCAGTATAACTACAGAAAGCAAAGGAATCTGTTTGACTTCCTAGTATAACTATGCAGTAAACTGGAGAGCATGAGCAGGGACGTAACAGATTGTGCGTGGCGTACAAGACCAGGCAGAGTCGTGCGAGTTGCGCCGGTGGTGTGTTGTGTGTGTAAGTGTTTCACAGTCCACAGGCTGACAGATGACCACTTCAAATGCTGCCTTGCGATCTGACAAATGAACTGCTCAGAGAGATAGTTTCCCCCCCTACCATTTGTCCCTGCTGGCCCAATTTGAATATTCATACTTTAAAGAGGAAAACTGACATTCAGAGCTTTCACTGTGTCCTCTAAAGTGTTAACGTGCCCTGAACATCTATGAAAGGAAGGAAGAAATCATTAAGCATATATTAGATTTGTGTGGGGGGGGAATAAAGAAATCCAAAACCGAAAAGGCAGAACCGCAAAGTCTCAATCGAATAGCCGAGCTTACTGAATCTGTATTATAATTAAGAATTGAAGCGATGATTAATGACGCCCAATTCCATTTCCATTTAATTTTCATTTGCAAACACTAAATGATTAGATTAAGCTTCATGCCATGCTCCATTACGCTGATACAAATCTATACAAGACAAGAGAGGCAATATGGTTGCTAATGTGATGATTATTCCATTCTGGTGTATGTAAATTGCTGTATATCTCTGATTGAGATGGTAAGACATTCCGGAGGCAGATGAGGTTGAATTAAGTGGCCCCCCCCCCCCCCCTCCTTTTTTTTTTTTTTTTAAATAAGCACACAGACACAGCAATCCCAAGCAAATTGATAATGGTTATTTAAGCAAGTATAGAACTTCTACACATACCTTAATTACAGTACCTGATTAAAATCACAGAAATGGTACTTTTCTAAATATTATAATACTTTTATAATATAGTTATATTGTAATACTTTATTTATATATATATATATATTTGTTTAAACCCAGAACACGGTAAGCCAATTAAAGACATGAAGTAATGAAATCTTTCGTGACCCAATCAAAATGAAGTGGTTTCCTGCTGAGAATCTACATTTTACTTGCCATATGCTGAGTCAGCATTAGCAATCTAAATAAACTCGTGAAGTTTTCAGCATTTTACAGCTCGACACCCAATGAGAAACATTGTCAGGCACTACAGTATATTATTTAGCAAAGTGCACTAGTTTTACAGGATGCGATTAATTATAATTACTAGTGATTCATTAGTTATTGCCTGTTGTGTTAACAATATGAACAGGTTTAACAGCCCGCTGAAATAACATCATTTCTGCAGTTTTTAAATGCTTTTTTTTCCAAATTAAGCAAGACATATTGCAAACTCAAATAAAATATGTTGCTTGAGTCATATCAGTGTGGATGCTGTGCGACCTTGCTAAATTCTATAACTTGACCTCCTACAGTTTATTCACAATGGATCAATGAGCTTACAGTTGTAGTTGTGGTAATAGACGGAGAGAAAGAGAGAGCAAACTCATGATTTGGTTCTTATAGTGAGTCAACAAATCTTTTTGCCAAAAAAAAAAAAAAGCATTTACAACAATTTAAAGAATTAAAGGTTTGCTGAAGGTCATGAGAAACATTAAAAACACTACCAAAAATGTACGTTATCACCAGCTTCCTTCTCTAGCAGATTCTAGTTTCATCATAGTACAGGTATGCACTGATTTCGGTCCATTTGTACATCGTCTGACTGCATGTACAATCCATAGTCCCATAAAGTTATAACAGAGTTCTAAATTTTCAATTGAGAACATAACAGTAGTAACAGTAACAGATTCAAAACCTTCTTTTTCTTGATTTTTTTTCTAGCATTTTTCTTCAGTGATTCCCACCTCGGGTCTGTGGGCATGTTCGAGTTTGCATGTTCTTCCCGTGTTTGGTGGGTTTTCCCCCAGTTCTTTGGTTTCCTCCCACAGTCCAAAGACATGCAGATTAGGCTAATTGGTGTTCCCAAATTACCAGTGTGTGTATGTGTGTGTACTATGCGATGCATTGGCACCCTGTTCAGGGTGTACCCTGGCTCATACTATAAGCCTCCTGGGATAGGCTCCAGATATCTGTCCAACTAACTTTTGATTTCTTTTTGTAATGTTGATGGTCAAGGTTTTTTAATTTTTTTTAAATAGCTTACTTGGTTAATCTGCATAACAAAAAAAAAACTTCTTGCCAATTGTTGCCATATAAAAAATTATTTGTGAAGGAATTACAGTATATTAAAATAATAGTATTTTTACCAGATTATTAATTTGCTTTTATTTACAGTTTTTTTTTAATTACTTTGATTCAATTAAATTGTTACTAAATAGCTACCACTTTTACTTTAGTCTGTATATTTTGTACTATTTCTGCCACTAGTACAGTATGTGGTCAAAGTTATGTGAGAAGTGCTATACTGCTACTGCGTATAACCTCTCTTTGCTCTCAAAACAGCCTCAGTTCTTTGTGGCATGGATTCCACAAGATGATGAAAACATTCCTTTGAGATTTTGGTCCAGAATTGCATCATGCAATTCCTGCATATTTTTCAGGTGCACTTTCATGCTGTGAATCTTCTGTTCCAGCATCCCAAAGGTGTTCTGTTGATATGAAAGGCTACTGAACTCATTCATACATTCTTAAAATCATATTGGGATGACTTTTGCTTAGTGACATGATACATGATGAAATTAGCCATCAGATGATGGAAAATTGGACTGGCATGGTGCCGTAGTGGTTAGCACTGTGGCTCTGCACCTTCAGGGTCGAAGGTTCGAGTCTTGCGTTTGACTCTGTGTGTGTGTGTGTGTGTGTGTGTGTGTGTGTGTGTGTGTGTGTGTGTGTGTGTGTGTGTGTGTGTGTG
>JAOVVB010000050.1:10255489-10266480 GCA_028570985.1 Heterobranchus longifilis | reverse complement strand
TGTGTGTGTGTGTGTGTGTGTGTGTGTGTGTGTGTGTGTGTGTGTGTGTGTGTGTGTGTGTGGAGTTTGCATGTTCTTTTTGCTTGGTTTCCTCCCACAATGTGAGTGTGTGCATGCTTGTGCCCTGCGATGGACTGGCACCCTGTTCCATGTGTACCTTGCCTAGTGTCCCCTGGGATAGGCTTCAGGCCTCCCTTGACCCTGTATAGGATGAGTGATATGGGGGATGAGTGAGTGAGTAAGATGAAAAATTATGATCATTTAGGGATGCTCATGGTCAGCAACAGTACTCAATTAGACTGTGGCATTTGGGCAATGATTGATAAGAATTAATGCTCTAAAAGTTTGCAGTCTTTAACTGACCAGTTTTGGTCAGCCTTTGCCCACTTTTCTTGGTTGTCAAAAGCAGAACTTGACATGGTCTCCTGCTGCTGGAGCCCATCCACCTCAAGGTAAACTCTAAAGACTATTATCTGATCAGTAGTTATAGAAATACTCGAACCACTCTGCCTGCTTTTAACAATCATGCCACAGTCAAAATCACTGAGATCACCTTTTTTTTTCTCTTTTTGATGGTTGATGTGAACATTACCTGAAGTTCCTGACCTGTATCTGCATGATTATATGCATTGCACTGCTGCCACATGATTTGATGTTTAGATAATTGCACGAATGAGTAGGTGTGCTGGAATTGCCCATTTGTAGACCTTTTTGGTAATGCACTTTTTGACCAAGATGATCTTTTTGCTTTAATCATGGTCATGTTTTCTGATAATGTAGCTTTCTGATGTGTAAATGTGCAGACTTTTCTTTGTAACCATGATGATTTAGCCGTTACTATATCAGTTTATCTGCTATAAAGTCAGAGCTGACCTTTTTTGCCTTGTCTGCTCATATCCCTGGTCAGATCGCACATAATTCGCCTGTATTAATCACTATTAATCCGAATCCAAATTGGCTCTGCTCAATTGGCACTTTTTTTGTTTTTTTGTTTTTCAATCAGTGTGCACTTTAAAAAATGATCATGCTATGACACCTCTTTCACACCTAGCTATCCTTGAATAAAAAAAATCAGACAAGTTATGCTCCAGTTATGGCCAATTAGCAAACAGCACACCTAGCAGGATTTTCCCCTCCTATAACTGCATTGAAGGTTGTGGTGTTTTGGACGTCATACACGATTGATTACAGGTCAACATCTAGATGACACACTATGGAGAATATTAAAGTGTGTCCTTGCATCATTCCCACCCAGATTTGCTAGAAAAGAAAAATGTCACAAAAAATGTGATTGAAAAATCTGCTTCACGTTGTCTTTTAACAAGTAAGAGAAGAGAAATCAGCATGTATGCTTTCCACATGACACAAGAGCAAAACCCATTTTCCCACAGACTAGTTTCTCATGTAATGCTTTATTCCATCACTGACATAAGAAAATTGTATTTTTTTTTTTACTTTTGACTAAAAGCCTGATGGCTAATAATATAACTAGTGGTTAATTAAGTAGCATCCAATATAAAATACATTTAGCTAATGGCTGCCTGAGATGGATTATAAATATAGACCTTTTGTACCTGTCGACATGGTCCTATCCACTTCTGGATGGCAAAAGGGACGTTACTTACCGGATGCCAGTGCCAAGACCCATATTCAAAACCATTTACGGAAGCATCTTCAGCATTATTATCCTTTCAGCGTTGCGTCATCTTAAACAACATTTTCTTCTTAGTCTACTTAGTAATTGCTTCTAAATTCGAAAGTGCTAACACGAACTACAATGCTAACAAGCTTCTAACACAAAGCTGAATTCCAAATCCCTCTATAACCCCTGTACAGGGGCACTACTTGGTATTTGGAACAAGGGATTGCTTGTGATCTAAATGATTGGCTCTCCTGTGAAGATCAAACCAATCATGGATGTGATTTTTTTTTTAAACCAATAATAACACATTTTATAACTTACTGCATCTATAAATGCCAGAAACAGCTCGTTTTTATCTATTTTACTTTAAAACACTTAAATATTTTTTTATGTAAGCCTAAAAATAAAATAAAAAATCACGCACTGCCAAGCTGTAACAAAGTGAAAAGTAAAAATCTGCCATTCTGCTAATAAATTTATTGCATTTATGTATTTTTTGGTTCTTAAGTATACTGTTAGTATTTGAGTCTTTCTTTCATGAAATACCTTTCACATTCATTTACTAAACATCCTGTTATTCTTTAAATTACATCCAAATTATAATTTAATTGTAAAGTCAAAAGGTGATTTTCTTTTAGTATTTTTAAATATCTATTTGATATAAACTTGTTTGTCGAAGTGATCATGAACTTCAATTTTTAGAGAGATTACTTTTGAGAAGTAATTGTACTTTTTGTCTGTGTAAATAAATTTTTTTGTACTTGTACCATCTCTAGTGCAATCCAGTGTAGGTGTTTTAGCTTTTTGTATGTCCCTTAAAAATATCTGACATTCCATTAAGAGCACTAAGGAGAGATGATTCATATGTTGGACTAGAACAAACTGTACATAGAATTGAAGAAGGTCTCAGGAGGAGACTAATGACAGGCAGTTGTATTTGTATGTTTATGCATATACTGATCAGCCAAAACATCAACACCACCACCAGGTGAACTAAAAAACATTGATCACCAACTATACACAAGTAACCTGGTAACAGGATCATGGGCACCCAAGAAACACTCATGCCCATGGTAACCAGCCTGATTCGATTCCACAGAAAAGCCAATGTAGCCAATCTGATCAACCACCCATGGGATGCTCTGGACAAAAAAGTCTGATCTATGAATGCCTCACACCACAACCCACAGCACCCAAAGGATCCGCTGCCTATGGGGGTACAACTCAACCCTAGAGTCCATTCAGAGTCAGTGCCACCCCAGTGGTTTTAATAGCTATATACACAGCACAATAAGTCTGCATGTGTGTGAAACATCTCAGCTCCTGAGGGTTTCTATTCTTTGATGTGCGCTCCCTTAGGCTTCAGCCACAGGGCACAAGACATGCTTTTAATCTGTCAGTCAACCACACAGAATTCATAGTTTCCATGGCTTTTCTATCTCTGTCTTATCTGTAATGCTGTTAGATGCTTTTAACAGTACAGGTGGTACATCGGTCAGCAGTTATTTCATCATTTTTTAGAAATGTCTCACTTTTATTCCTTTTGTGGAACTGAATCATGTCATGTTGCAGAAGAAACAGAGTCGTGTCTCTTGCTTTCTGTTTGCTCAAAGTGTGTGTAGAGTTATGAAAACAGTACGTTATGGCTATGCTCTGTGGGCAGAGGGAACAAGCAGCTCAAGGGTGCAGAGCGCCAAAAACGAGTTAAGAACAAAATTAGGAACAGAGTTAGCATTGCTGAGTTAAGCGCAAGGAATGCTTTTTCTAATCGGTGCGTTTTAAGATTTTATAGATCTACAGTATCTTTATTATTAGACATCATTTTGTCTGTGTGTCTGTCTCTATTCCTCTAATAGCACTGAGAGATGATTTCCGCCAGGCCCCGAGTGATGTGGTGGTTGCTGCCGGTGAGCCTGCCGTGTTGGAGTGTGTCCCCCCACGCGGTCATCCAGAGCCTAGTATCTCCTGGAAGAGGAACAACGTCCGAGTGAGCGACAAAGACAGCAGGATCACTGTGAGTCTCCAGCAATCTATTGATTAGAGCCTGAAGGAATTAGAGGAGGAAAAAGGCTGCAGGCAGAGAGTACTGATTGCCAAGTGGTCATTAGTGCTTGACCCCTGATCTGACATGACATCATCGGCTGGCTGTCAGTGCAGACAGGATTAGCTCAAAGGATGTGCATCAGCATCTTTAGCGACCACTTGTGCCTTCTTAGAGTCGAGATTGCTTTAGACAGGTGTTATTGTCATTTCTGATGTAGATGTGCATCCAAATGAGGTAGCAAATTGCTTTGAGAAGAAAGAGGTCTGATTGATATTCCTGAGTTCTTTGTTGACTTGTCGAAGTTTGCACTGAAAATGAAATTGTCAGCAAGCAAAAAAAGGCTGAAAGTTGCCTTGTGCTGTCACAGATGCGCGGTGGCAAGTTGATGATCTCACACACCCGGAAGAGTGATGCAGGCATGTACGTGTGCGTGGGCTCCAACATGGTGGGAGAGAGGGACAGTGATCCGGCTGAGCTGGTGGTTTTCGGTGAGATCTGCTTTCCTCATAAGTCTATGTCATGTGCATGTAAAGGTCAGCATGTTATCTGATATACAAACAATCCTGTGCAAATGTCTTGTGTCATAATTAAGGAAATGGGCCAGGTACAGTGACTGGTCTGAAAATGAGAGGCAAAAAAAGTCTTTCAGGAAGCCTTGAGAACTATTCCTCAAGATAACATTAAAATACAAGAAAGTCTGTCTCTTTGTAAGCAAACAAGGAAGAAATGAGGGGTGGCTCAAGGCTTTTGCACAGTACTGGCAAACCTGTCTGTGTGTGTGTGTGTGTATGTGTGTGTGCATGCAGAGAGACCAGTGTTCATCCGTAGGCCGGTGAATCAAATAGTCCTGGCAGAGGAAACAGTGGACTTTCTCTGTGAGGTCCATGGAGATCCAGCTCCCACTATCCGCTGGAGGAGGGAAGGAGGAGAGCTGCCCCGAGCCAGGTCAGAAACCAAACATAAGCATCATATAACACCCAGGAAACCAATTTTTTTTTTTATCTTGGAAAGAATTGAAATCGTTACTCCTTACTTGTTTAATTTTTATTGGGCCTCTAAGATGATAGTTTAAAAAAAAAAATTATATTATACTACTATATATTTTGAAGCGTCTTGTGGTCACAAATTATTATCTTATGGCCATAAGATATCCATTCCTTGGCCTCATATTGTGTAACTTAATCCATAACTTAACACTGGGAACATTACATGGCTTCCAGTTGATTAATTTTAGGGAGAGGAACAAAATGGTTATTTGCTTAATGATGGTAAGACATGTTAAAGGTATATCCATGTTGCAACACCAAATGGTCATTATAAAGTTGATTGGCATGAGTTGGGTATTTTGTGAACACAAAACAGATCTTGACTGACTTTGTGTGTCCTGGTGTAGACAGGATTGTTATGCATGTACGTAATTTCAAATTGAAGATTTGTTGTCATGGAAAAGCAATTTTTAATAAGCAAAGCACTTGAAATGTCAGTCACTGCCAAATGAAGTGGATTGTCACTTTAATTATTTTAAAGGTTTTTATTATTTAAACTCCTTTAGTGCTGTACTTGTGTAATTATTTTGTCCTGAAATTATATTTAAAATATTAATTAATTTATTTATTTGAATAATTTGTAATCCTGTTGAAAAACATAATTTATAGTAAACACAGTTATAAATGTGCCATAAGGCAGTGAAAGAAATACAGGCCAAATTTCTAGTTGCAGTATAGCCCAGTGGTTTTAGATGAAAGGACTGATGAGTAAGTGTGTGTGTGCGTGCGCGTTTGTAATTCCTCACACCACAAAGCTGTGATTTTGTTCTTTTCTCTTGGTGGATGTAGATTCGAGATCCGCAGTGATAACACTCTCCGTCTGGCGAAGGTGCGAGAGGAGGACGAGGGGACGTACACATGTGTGACAGAAAACAGTGTGGGGAGAACGGAGGCTTCAGCGACGCTGCAGGTCCACGGTACATAAAGACGCATCTTCTGAGACACATGCACACATCCAGTTCATGATGATGCACATGTGGGCACTCTGGAGCACTCATAAAATATAAAGCAGATGTCTCTGTTAATGGATTCATGTGTATGCTCATCCTTGATTTCCATTAAGCTGATCTGATTACGGCTCTTTGGGCCTGTCAGATGCAATCAGTGTTATCTGGGGGAATTCAGATGGAAGGAGTGTGTTTATAAGCTTCTTGTTCTCCGTCACAGACACTACAGGCCACTTGTGGTAAAGCATATAGATTACTACATCTGACAGCCATTAGGAAAGTAGTGTAAGAGTATTAATAGAATTTGCGTGTGTGTGTATGTGGGGGGGTTGGGGGGTGTAAGTCTTTTATACAAGGGCTGTACTAAAAGTAACGCAAAAGTGGGCACAACTTTTGTATTACTAACATAGGTTGTTCAAATTGCACATTTTGGTAGAGTTACTCTTTCTCTATACAAAGGCAATACTTAACATACAGTCATGAATAAAAGTTAGCGCCCCATCTTTTAGTTCTGTGTGGAATTTTTATGTTTTGTAGTAAAAACATAATAAAAATCATCTGGACGGAGGCAAACTATTGTCTATTAGACAAATACAACCTCAGACGAACAAAATATACAGTTTTTTTTTTTTTTATTGTGCCAATATTTTTTTTAACAAAAATAAAGCCACAAAGAAAAAAAATATGTTTCCAATGCTAATTATTCCCCATAATTAAATAGCTTGTAGATCCACTTTTTGCAGCAATAACGTGAAGTAATCATTTCCTTTAAAACTTTCAGTCACATCATTGTGGAGGAATTTTGGTCCATTCTTCTTCACGACATTTCTTCAATTCATTGAGGGTTTTGGGCATTTGCTTATGCACAGCTAAAGGTCTTGCCACTGCAACTCAATTGGGTTGAGGTCTGGACTTTGACCAGGCCATTCCAAAACCTTGATTTCTTTTAGTTTTCAGCCATTATGATGTAGATTTACTGATGTGCCTCAATCATTTTCCTGTTCCATTATCAATTTCGACCAAGCATTAGCTGTCAGAGAGTTGGTCTCACATTTGCTTCTAGAATAATCTGGTATACAGAGGAGTTCATGGTCAACTCAATGACTGCAAGGGTGCCCAGATCCTGTGGCTGCAAAAACTAGCCCAAATTGTCACCCTCCACCGCTGTGCCACTAAACTGCCAAAACGTCTGTTTTTATGTAGTTCTGTTAATCAAGTATAATGATTAGCACCTGGCTGCAAGTTACTCTATTTAAACTTGTGGAAGCAGTAAGGGGGTTACTATTGCCCATATTTTTTTATTCTTTTTGGCTTCATTTCTGTTAAATAAATAAAAGAAGCTATTTATTTCTGTTCGTCTGCATTTGTATTTGCCTAATACAAAGACCCACTATGATTAGATGATTTTTATTATGTTTTTACACAAACCCCATAAAATTAAAAGAGGGGGTACTAACCTTTGTCTCCATCACTAGAGATGCACCATTGTTGAACCCAACTTTCAAATCCTTTTTGAAAAATACTTTGTTGCAATTGATGGTCTCCCATTGCATGGTTTGATTCAGTGCTGGTTTCACCTTCTTTAAACTTCTTCATCCATTTGTGCTCACTGCTCTTGTCAATGGTGTCATCTCCATAAACATTCTGTAGCACATTGGGAGATCATCAACTGCGACAAAGAGGTGTTTAAGAGTTGGGTTTAACAATGGTGCAAATGCATCACTTGTGTTGGAGCCTATGTTGAGTCGTCCCTTTGTATAGAGTAGTGATTCTCAAATGGAGGACCACCTGCCCTGCACATTTTGGTGTTTTCTTAGCTCCCCAGCACACCTGGTTTAACTAATCAGCTATTTAAAAACATTTTCTGAACTGAAGTGAGTGTGATGGAGTGGGACAAACACAAAAATGTGCAGGGTAGATGGTCCTCCGGGACCAGAGCTGAGAAACACTGTTGTAGACAGTGTAGACCAAGAGTTACTCTATTGACTTGTGCAATATAAATGACCTATTTCCATGAATAAAAAAAAAAAGTTAGGTCTGTTTTTGCCTTACTTTAAGTACAGCACTCTTGACTAAGACGATATATCGCCACAAGGTTAGAAAAAAATCTGATCCTGCATTAGTAGTTATGTCAATTGAAAGTCCTTATAGCTGGTAAAACACAACTTTGGTGACAAATAAATGTATTTAACACTTAGGTGAAGGTCGGGTTTAGATTTATGGCTATTTAAAACACAAGTCAATTGTAACATACACAACAAGCATTTATGTGAAAGAGAGAGGGAGAGAGAAAGCAAGAAAGGCTGAAAGGCATTTTGAAGGTTTTGAAATGGTTTGGAGACTTAATGAGATAAAATCGCCCCTTTGTTCGTACTGTATTTCATCGCAGTAGAGATGTTTCAATTAACATCCATCAGCACTCAGACAGAGAGTAAAACACAGATGCCTTTTAGAAGACTAAAGATTTTTTTCCCCCTCATAATGGACGCTTCATCTCGGTTATCATCTTTAAAGTGTCCTCTGCCCAGTAAGCCCTAGAATGACTTAATGTCCACCAGATTATGGCTTGGCCACCCACACATCTGTTGTTTGTCCATTCATCAAGTGAGAGTTCCTGTTTAAAGCCAGACAAAAACCCTCCCATGACTTATCAGTGACTCAGTCATGTGACCACTAAAGAACCCCACTGTCTCCATCATCCAAAATTTATCGGACATAGTACACTGAATGGGAAATGAGGCGTGGAGGTGATATTAAGTTCAAACTCTAAATATTTCATCCTTTAGAGGAAGATTTCTTCTATATGGCTCATTATCTCAGTCTCTAAATCTGATGTACACTTTCTGGTTCAGTATCAACATGGCTGCTCTAATTGGTCCCCTGTTCTCCCTTTCTCTCCCTCTCTCTCTCTCTCTCTCTCTCTCACCCCCTCCCATCACCTCCCCCCTCTCTCCCACTCTCCAGAGGGTTATAGTAATCGGCCCGTTATTTTATTCTCTTCTTGTCTTCGGATTGCTGTGGTAATCGTTCACTTGTCACACTAGACGATTGTTCTCTTAGAATTCAGTTTTTCTGGTTGCCTTCGCAGTGCAAGTGCTTATTTGCGTGGGAGTATGATAGTTCACTTTAGATTCTCTCTCCGTTTCTTTTTCTCACACCCTCCGCAACATGCCCGCTATGTTTATATGCCTGCTGTGAAATTTCTTGAGCAGTAGGATAGAAGATTGGTTATCAAAACAAAGGCCCACACACTACTCTGTGGCTTATAAATCCATAGGATGGCTGTGAGCTGCATTCTTCATGGCTTGCTTATTGGTGAGACTACAGATCATCTCTGACAACTTGTAAAAAACTTAATTTCTTTTATTTATATTTGTTAGAGCAAACACATGAAAAATCAGCTAATACAAGCCTGTTTATAATTTTTTTTTTTTTTTTTGCTGCTGGCAGCTCTCGCATCTCTCATACAGCTGTCTTGCCAAAACAAGTTCCAACACTGTGTGTAAGCAGAGAAGAAATTAGATGGAAGTGCAGAGGAGAAGAGCTCCTGAGCTATAATTTGATAGAAATGTAAATCATAGCCTGGCATAATGGTAATAATAATAATTTTAATGTAATATAGTTTCATGTAGCTGTATAGAGGGATGTTTCATATCAAACTTGTAAAATGTTTTCCTTTATTTGAGGACACTGGTGTAATATAAGTTAGATCATTAAAGAAAATAACACATTTGCGACTTTAATAGCGCCTCCTGACAAATTAAGGTCAGGCCACTCTGCTCAGTTAAATTAAATTAGGCCCTTAGTGAGAGAAAAATACATAGTGGAATCAAAATGTATTTCAACTCCTTTAGCTTTTGCACAGTTTACTGTGTAATAGAGTAAATGTAAAAAAATAATTCCATTTACTTGTTTTCGGTGACACACCGTTAACTTAGAAGGACAATGGAATTTATTTTATTTCTTTATTTCTTTGTTTGTTTATTTATTTTTTTTTAAATCTCATTTGGATAAGTGTTTAGAGTATTGGCTAAAGCAAATTTGATTTCAGGTGCATCGTGTTTATTGTGAATATTTTGCGATATCTCTAGAACGTGACAGGAGTCCAGTCTTGTCGCAAATTCAGGGGCCTAATTTAGAATGGCAGACACCTGTGTTTGTAAGGGTCGACAATTCCCAAAGTATATATGACCAAAAACAAAGCCATGATGTCCAAGCAGTTCACCACAAATCTTCACGGTTAAATAGTGCCATGACATGAAAAGGATGAAGTTGGAGCCACTAGGACTCTTTCTGTGCTTGTGAGCCAAAAAAAGCCTTGGTCAGAAAGGTGACCAAGAACCCAGTAACTACCCAAACAAAGATTCAGTAGACCTCAACAGAGAAGGGAGAACCTGCCGGAAGGACCACCATACTCCATCAATCAGACTTTTATGGAAGAGTGGCTAGACAGAAGGTACTCCTGAGTAAAAGGCATATGGCGGGCACTTAAAAGACTCTGAGAGCATGAGGAAAACATTCTCTGGTCTGATGAGACAAAACTGAAGTCTTTGGGCAGAACTCCAAGTGCTATGTCTGGCAAAAACTGTACTGCTCATTAGCTGGTAATACTATCCCTATTATTGGGAGAATAGGAGACATGGCCCAAATCCAGTTACAGCTTGTAGACACTTGCCGAAGAAGACTTGATGCTGTATTTGCTGTAAAAGACGCTTCTACATGTTACTAATTATATTGTCTGAGTAGGTTCTTAATTAAGGTATTAAGTTTATTCAGATATGTAGATTACTCAGTATAAAATAAAAATCAAACAGTCTATGTCTTTAATTTAATAAACAGTTGTGTTCAAAATAATAGCAGTCCAACATCAGTATGCAGATCAATAATTGTTTTTGGGAGAAATTATATTTCTTCATGGTAAATATTTTACTTGTAGGTGTAGTGGAGTAATGGAAAGCCAACAGACCCAACAGTCATGATTGGATGCACCTGATTCTGTGTAATTTAATCATTAATTCAAATGGGGCGTGTTCAAAATAATAGCAGTGTGGAGTTCAATTGGAGAGGTAAATTATTTTGTGAAAAATAGGTGTCCAACAAGTTCCCCTTATTTAAGGATAAATGCAGAAAAGGTTGTCCTGTGCATTTCCCTCTGAAAATCAGAGTAAAATGGGTCGTTTCAGACATTGTTCAGAACAACAGCGTACTTTGATTCAAAAGTTGATTAGAGATGGAAAAAAAACATACAAAGAAGTGCAGAAAATGATAGGCTGCTCTGCTAAAATGATATCAAATGCTTTAAAATGGAGATC
>JAOVVB010000050.1:10227491-10255389 GCA_028570985.1 Heterobranchus longifilis | reverse complement strand
GATGTACAAAAAAGATTAAACAAAGCATTTTTGTTTAAACTGTAAATGCATCACTTTGTAAAGATGAATGATGACATTGCTTTTTTTTTAACAGACTAATATTTGTTTTTCTTCACTTTCTGTAAACTAATAATTCATTTAGCACATTTTTCTTCATGTTGTGATTCAGAATAGAATGTGCAGGGTGTCCAATGCATTTGTATGATTTAAATTAAAAGTTATTATATGGATATGGAGCTTTCCTCACTTTTTTCAACACACTGCTATTATTTTGAACACAACTGTATAACCAGTGGTGGACAGAATGCACAAATCCTTTACTTGAGTAAAAGTTGACAAAAGTTTTATTTTACAAAAGTACATACCTTGAAATTTACTTAAGTATCAATAGTGCTGAGCTTGTATTAGCTCATTGTAGCCTTTAAGATCTCTCTCTAAACTGTGTAAGGGCCGTTTTCATTGCTGGCTGTAATCAGCTCCACGTCTGATTTCTGCTACATGATTTACAGAGGGAAGGCAAATCCCACAAATACCTACTGTTTAGCAGGTGTAGCTTGAAAGGCTAAACACCACCTTGGTTAAGTAACTCAACACTGTACATAAATGTAGTGAAGTAAAAAGTACTGTACAGAAATTTGTTGCAGGATGTAGTGAAGTAAAAGTAAAAAGTATCCACCAATAAAACTACTCAAGTACAAATATGTGAATGAAGTAAAAGTTACCTTCCACCTCTGTCTATAACACCATAATTTGTGCAAGAACTGAAAAAGATATGGATGTACTTTCAAAAACCACTTTGTTATAAAAACATGTTTTCTTTAACTTTGTGTTGAGAGCTCCACATATTAACACATCAATTAAAAAGTACTATTCCCGCATTGTTGACGCCCATGAGACCCACTTTCTAAATCAAATTTGTAAATGCTACTAGCTTCAGATACAACATTGCCACATTAATTTATAAACAGAAACTCTGCAACTGACCTGCATCCTTGATTAGTTAATTTCCATAATCCTCTATGACTGGAGGATAAAGATGTTTTAAACATGGAAACTCATTGAGTTCAGGGATCAGGAGTAAATACGCCCATTAGCAAAAAGCATCAGAGCACATTAAAAAGACAGTAGATATTCCCTTCAGTGGGAATCCCTGGACACATCCTCATTTAAACAATTATACTGTTCGTTCACAAACCACAGTCTTTAGAGTTTACATTGAATTGTGTGAAAATCAAATTTTGCAAGCAGAAGTTTTACAGGCTGAAATTTCTTGTTAGTTGAGGTCAGAGGAGAATAGATAAGGCTGGTTGGAGCTTGTAACAGAAGTACTCACTCTTTAATACCGTGATGAGCATCTCAAGATGCAAACAAATGCCAAACTTTAAGGTGGCTGGGCAACAACAGCAGAAGACCTCATTGAGATCTCTTGTTAGCCAGAAACAGGAATCTAAAGCTACAGTGGGCACTAATCGTATACTGGACAGTGGAAGCCCAGGCAAATGATTGGTCCAGTGATTAGCTGATTGTATAAATACATAAATAAGCAGGTTGACAATTGGAAAGGTTCCTATTAAAGTAGCTCATGGGTGTGTAAAGGGTAAAGTGGCTCATGGGTAAAATTTGTACTACATGCACTATATTTTTCACTTGCATAATTTAATGGTAATAGTTTAGGGTGCAAAGTGGTCAAAAACAGCACTTCAGAGTTTGATTGAAAAAGGAAAAAAAAAACAATTTGATGGAAAAAAAAATGTCTGAATACAATAAAGTTATTGTTAAACTAAAATTGAATATTAAAATTCCCTTGTTTTCTTTAGCTGTGATGCGTTGGTCAGCATAGAGGCATTCAAACCACAGATCAAGAGAGAAAATGTCTGTTAAAAAAAAATAAAAATTTAGACAAATGCTTTATAATCACTGTTCATGCCACATATAATTATTGGGTACAATGCCCAAGGGTCTGTCCACCATTGGTTTGATACATCATTTGAAAACATGGTATCCCTCTTAATATGCATAATACAGCAAAAACCGAAGCAAAGAGCCATCTGCAGCCACAGAATTTCAAAAGGTACCAGAAAGTCAAACAGTAATGTTTTCATTGTGCGGAATAACAGAACACAGTTCGGAGTGTCAAAACTCCCTTTGTTTTTCTGTATAATCTCCTGCTACACATTATCCCAGCATTCACTAGTGCTTGGATACCATCAAGTTTTCAGTCCCAGTTTTCATATGTGAACACCCCTTGTGTAGCTAAAAATGTATTCATTCATAATTCATACATTATTCTAAAAATGTAAGTAATTAATTGCTTAGGATGACCAACTATTTTTTTGCCATGGCATTTGTTGGATTTCTTCAGATTGTAACTAATTTAGATAGTGCTGAGTAGATGCTACTGTACCTACTGTACCAGTTTCATGTCTAACAGAAATGTACATACACTGTGAGGGCAAGGTTAATTTGCCTTTATAATCACCTCCAGTCTTATAGAGACAGGTTATAAATTATAGAGAAAGGTTTACTATAATTTTTTATTAAATCTGTACCCTTTTAGCTTAAAGTGCATTAGTGAGGTCAGCCGTTAATGTCAAATGAGGAGGCATGGTGTGTAGCCAGTGTTCCAGGTCCCCCCTGCCCCCTTGTCTTTTGGTCCAGTGTGCGTAAAAAATGTGGTTAATTTTATGACGATGCACTTTGTAAAGGAGGCTATGATTTTCCTATTGTCAGTCCTCTCCTCCTTTTTTCTTTTACAGTCCCCCCACAGATTGTCCTCCAGCCTCAGGACCAGGTGTCAGCCAAAGGACAGACTGTCACTTTCCGCTGTGGCACAAAAGGCAACCCTCCTCCAGCACTTTTCTGGCAGAAAGAAGGGAATCAGGTACAGGTGCAGCTACTAAACCAGTTTAACAATAGCAATGTTTTGATTTCAAGCTCTACTCCATGCTAGCTCTCAATAAAAACACTGTGCTATTTGCTCATGAGTTATTATGTGTGGGTTACAGACGCCTAATCATTCTGAGCTCTTGGTGTTAATTTCTTTCATTTTTGCGTCTCGCCGTGTTCATCCATGACTCATTAAGTTCTTCCAACAAGCCAGAGTCTCTCAATAAGCAGTCCCGCTGCCCTCCCCCTCACCGATGCTGATTAGGTGCGTTGCGCTGATTACGCTGAAGTGGTAAATCAAAACCGCGGCTCATTTCAGCTCAGCAGATAAAGAGGCAGATCTGTGTCAATATGGGAGTGCATCTTGAAAAGGACAGGTTTGTGTAGAAAATTTGAAGGAGGCAGAGAGGTGGTTGTGAGGAAAATCAGGTGCCAATGCTCTTCCTTCAGGCCTACACAAGCTCGCTCTGCACATTCTCTTGCCTGATGGGTGGTTTGGAACTGGCTACTTATCTATAAATAGACAACAGGCCCGGTGAATGAGAAGAAAGCCTCTTGGGGGGTGTAGTGCAGCATTGGTTCTGGTGTTGTTCATGCAGGCATCCAGTGAATTCAGATTTAGTCATTTTATGGTTAGCTGGTGAGTGTGTTTGTGTGTGGCAAAATTATGCACATTTTACAAAAGGCTAAAACGCGCACTGCCGGCTCAAAAGGTGCTTACAGCAACACAGGATAAATCATGTAGGAATCAGGAATCTATGGAATTTCACTCATTTTCTGTTATTTTAAGAAAAACATAATAATAATAACAGAAAAAGTACCGAATATTAATGACCACTTCATAGAAGACCATTGCAGACACATGTATCTGTCATACTGTTCTAAAACCTGTGAGTCACTATTTTTGAGAATTCAATTACCTCTTATTCAACACCCACAACGCTGCATATAAATGAGCCAGATTTTTGGCCGTAGTTAATATTGATGGAGTGGCATGGTGGTGCAGCAGGTAGCCTTAGCTGCAGGGTTCAGTTGTGAGTGCATGTTACTCCTTCCCATATCTGTATATCTGCTGTGTTTTTTCCTCATATAAATGTGAGTGGTGCTCTGCAGTGGACTGGCTTCCATTCAGGATATATTCCCACCTTGTGTTCCATGATGATCCACCATGACCCTCAACTGATAAATGAACAAATTTCTTTATATATCATTCATTATTACTGAAGACCTGAAGGACATAAACAAGGAGCCTTAAACAAGGGCAGATATATTTATATCATTTATTTATAGTATATATTTGTTTTAATGAAACATATAGACTTTTTCCAGCATCACGCAGGACTCAAGCCAAGGAAAGGTTAAAAACCTATTGCTGCGATAGCATTATTAGGTGCCTTGCTTTCACAGAGTGCTGTCTCTGCACTTCTGTATGCTAGCCAGAGGTTTTACAAATATGGAAACAGGCCCAAGAGGCCTTTGGCTTAATGTATTAATCTTTAAAAAGGAAACAGTAGTTAGACATACACTTTTAAAACAGGAACATTTAGATGTTAAAAGAATAGTTTAAATTTTTTTATTTTATTTTACCTCATATTTACACAATCAGCCAAGATGTGTTCATTGTCCTTGGTTTGCCTGTTATTTTTGTACTGGAGCTTTGAGAATTAAGGCGAACAGTTTAGCGTCATCCAAACTGCAATCAGCAAACATTTGCCCAAGTGGAATTGGCAAACTAGTGCAATTTTACACATGTGTAAAAGCTGTCATTAAATAGCAGCACCATGTAATGTAAGGGTGGCACTGCGGTACAGAAGGTAGTATCGTGTTTGATCGTGAGCTCACGGTACCATCTCTATGGAGTAGTAGTCAAATTTTACAATGTAAATATAAAGAAGCAATTAATTACAACCTTCCTGACCTCACTCATTAGGAGAGCAGCCAGGACTTCTCAATAAAATGCACAAGATTAGCTAATCATGAAGTCTTACCACCTTTATAAAAACAGAACCTTTAGCAATTTGTTGTTCAGGAGCACTCGGGAATGATTCTATAGCATCAGACATGACCTCAGAGAAGCCATTGTTTCTGCTCATGAATTATATGATGGCCATCATCAGACAATTTGAAATTCACCATTCTACAGTGAGAATGCTTTTTTATAAATGGATTTTAAGACTTTCCAGAAGTGGGCGTCCAAGCAAATGTAGTCCAAGATCAGACTGCTAAATGCTTAGAGATATAAGGAAAACAGTGTCATGTGACTTACATGTCATGTGACACACACACACACACACACACACACACACACACACACAACTACAGGGTGAGTCGGTTTGCTTTAAACTTAACATAAGTAAACTGACAGTAATGCCAGTAAATGTATTTAAGTGAAGTAAAGATAATATTAAATGCATTAAATCCATCATGGGCTGATTATTTACTGTATTTCTTCAGTGAGCTGTTTGAGGAACTTGCTTTCAAGAAATTAAGTAAGGCTACTTTCAATACACCCGATTGTAAGAGCACACTTCTTTTTTTAATCAAGGAAAATAAAGTTTGGCCCAGCTGTAATTACCACTCATCTCACTTAAAACACTGCAGGAGGGCAATGAAGAAACAACACACTTTGCTTTGCAAGTACAGCAAAACAATTCAGGATCACTCCGACACAAAGCCGTGAACAGTATTGAAATTTTCATGAGAAATGTGACCCACCATCATAATAATTGTGCCTGTATTCACCTGTCAGCGGATCCTCTGCTTCCAGACAGGAAGGAACAGGTGAGGGTAATCAAAGTCATGTCTAACACCTTTATCCGATGGTCTTCTCCATCTACACAAATGACTATTTCTCAAAAGACACTCATCCGGAACAGCGACAAGACTGCAGAGGTAGAATCATTTACCCTCCATTGCAGTTACAACAACCTGAAGCTCAACATTCTTAAAAGCGGTATCCTCAAAGTCCTTTAGATTTCTGAGAACAATCATCTGCCAGGACCTGAAGTGGAACACAGATTGTCCATTGTAAATCAAAAATCAAGGATGTATTTTCTTTATCACTTAAGCAAGTACAGCCTTAATCAAGAACTTGTAATCCAGTTTTTTGGCTGGTATTGAGTCCATCCTTTGCAATTCTATCAGTAACTGGTTTGGCTCAGCCACCAAGCAAGACAAACAACATCAGATAGTCCAGACCACAGAGAACATCATCAGCCCACTCTTTAGTAAATGAGCAGCTAAAATTATCCCAGCCTCCTTACATCTTCTGGGAGGTGAAAGCAATTCTGTGGGTAACCAGCCAGACACAAGAACAACATACAGGACAACATTACTGTGATCATCAGTGCATATTTTTTGCTGCTTTTTTTTTTATAGAAAAAATAACAGAACTTGACTTATATCTGGCTAAGGAATACCCATATACAGATAACACAGGCTACAGAACTTGTGCACTTTATAGTCCTAGTAATAATAATAATAGTAATAATAATATAGTTGCAAAGCAATGATGATCGGGCCTAAGCACCTGTGCCATCGCCACCTGGGTACACCACAAAACCCATGTGCTTTCTGACCATGTTAAGACCTCCAAAAAGCCCCAGATGCTGGGGAAAAAAATTATTACACTATGTCACTTAATGTGATGTATAACTTCATGCACTTCTCTTCTTACAGCTGTTTAATTTCAGGTCTGTGTGCTCTTATAATATTGTGCATGTGAAAATGCCCTTACTTTCACCACTAAACATTGCTGTGATTTGCACCGTCATTCTTTTACCATGCATCTTAACTAAGAGGGGGCAGGGGTGGCTTTGTGGTTAAGATGGTGGACTACAGACAAGGAGGTCTCAGACTCGAGCCCTGATGCAGCCAGTTGCCACCGTTGGACCCTTGAGCAAGGTCCTTCACCCCCATGTGCTCAGATACAATTGAGCGTTTACCTGGCAACACGACCCTGTAAATAACTAAATGTAGATGTATATCTGTTTGCCCGATGTGCTGGGCAGCTTGTAGACAGAACCATCTATCCATCTTTACTGAGCGTTTAAGAGAATTCCATTTAGGTTTTTTGGCACAGTCATTACAGGTTTTAAAAAATTTGCTGGACCGGTCTTAAACTAATTCCAGTAATTTAAATTTTTTTTAATTGTTTTTGGTACTTGATGCATGCAAATGATTAGATTAGACCCTTGGTGACTTTTTTTTTTTTTGGCCAGGCAGTGTAGGATTTATCTACTTGCCAGCACAATAATATTTTCCAGTACTTGTGTGACAGGGAAGATGGAGTCAAATTCCTTCTACGTTAAGGGATATGTATTAAATCAAAAATGTGGGGGGATTTATGTAATGCATATCTCTCAAATTTCAAAACATACTGCTGTAGTATCTTGTGAGAGGTACAGTCTAATGGGTGTTTAATTCTGTAGACAAATCTAAAGTTTTCTCCCAAGCTGCTCTGGGGTCAGTCGACAACCAGTCATGACTGATGGTAGCCTTAGACTTGGAGGTCAACCGATATAGGTTTTTCAATCGCTGATGCTGATCTTTTAAAATCGAGACAGATGGTGGTGATGCATGATGCTGTTTTTTTTTTTTTTTTTTTTTTTGAGTCATTGCTTGTGAGTGAGCGTGGATCTCACAGATAGCTAACAGCTCCCTTCATTGATCACCCAGTGCAGCTCTCTTAATTTCAGATGTTTACCAAAGAAAGCTACAACAAAACTACAATAAAAACATTCTTAAAATTCCCCCCATTTTTATCGTAAATATTGTCATGAACCACATAAATAATATAGTGACAATTGAGAAATATAATCTAACAAATGCATTTAACATTAACTAGCACCTAATATTAACTAGCATTTGGCGTATTTTAGCTAGTGATTGGCACTATGCAAAGATAGCATTACATACAGTTTTATATTTGCTACAAGACATAAACAAACTAAAAATACTTAAAATAAGTACTGAGAAGTTTTCCCAATAGTATCACGTTTGCGTACAGATGTATGTTTTTTAGGGACTAGGAAAAGGTGAAAGAGAAAAACAGCAGCTGAACTTTTGCTGTTTATGGTTCCCTAACAACTCGCAGATTCAGCCGACTGTTAATCAGATATATTCTTAGGCATTAGCCCATGCCGATTATTAAAAGAAATAAATTATTAAAATATGATAAAAATAGGCCCAATTGATTTACTGACCAATCAATCAGTTGACCTCTACTTGGAATGCAATTTTTTTCAGATAATTGACTCCGGTCCCATGGCACATTATTAGGATGTCTATTGGATGACTGGAAAAACAAGAGAGATAATATTAAATCGTTCAAAAAACGGAAATGGAGGGCTTCAAACAAGAAGGAAAAAATCCAATTAAAATATACAGTAAATAAAAGAAAAAGCTATGAAACCATGGCTCAAAAGTGTAGACTATGCAGAGAAGACTTTTCCCCACTACAATACAGTACATGGGTAAAAAACAGAAACTGGATAAAAATCATGACAATATGAATAAAACTAGGACTACAGTATATTTCATTCCATGTTACTTTTAACATATTAACTGTGGGTTTACGATTACATATCAGCTTGACCTGGTTTGGTTTGAGTATGTGATGATTTAACGTGCAGTTTGTGCTATCCCTCACAGCACAATCATTATTGTAGGTCTGATGCAAAAGCAAGGCCACCAGCTTCTATTTTCATTTTACCACACAAAAATATTCAGAGATAAATTCTTTTTGAACCAAGTTCAAAAATGCAGTAAAAATCTTGAATAATCCATTTAGATAGGATAAACTGCTAAAAGCAGAACAGCATCTTTTTAGTTATAAGCACCTTTGCCTGATATGGAATTTTATTCAGTCTTTCAGCAGCCATTCAGCATTTATTCACAGATTAACTATTTTCCAGTAGTGTAAGGTGATTTACATATCTTCAAATATTTTTCAAGTATCCACAGTAGACAGATTGTTAGTAGAAAACAGAAAACTGTATTTTATCAGGAACCCTGGGCCTAATGATTAGATTCTATTAAATGGGATTATGAGACAGCTATATAAAGTGGATTAAATCCACAGCACACCACTATTGTTTAGTGACCGGTATTGGAGTGCATGGGTCGTTTCTAACACATACTGTATGTCTTTGAAAGGAAGCTTGTGAAGAAAGCCTGTGTAGAGTATAACTTAGAGGAGAAATGGTTTGAAAAATGGAACAAACCAAATCAAACAAAATTAATCAATTTGGTATACCTATTGTTTTCTTTTAAAGTTGCACCATTTTTTTCAGGTTCACTGTTGAGTAGTTTTTCTACTGAAGCCTTTGGCTGTCGCACTTGCTTCTGTTTCTGCAACTCAAACCAGACAGCCTCCATTATGTTGTTAAAAAGGGCTACATTACTTATACTGTAATGCTATACAAACAGTGAACATTTCTGTGTAACCAAGTAATTTGCACTTTTTCCTGACACCAAAAAAAACATAAGAGTAATTCTTTAATTTGGAGTACATCTTCCATAAATAAAAAGAACAAAAACAATATTCTTTTTCAATCGAACAAATAGCGGTAAGTTAGTAAATTCCTTCAGGGTAACATATCGGCGCGCTGCAAAACCTAAACAGTAGCATTTTCTCAAAGTAATAGATGGTTTCACTGCTCTGTTTGTCAGCTATATTACTAACAGAACTTCATCCTGCAACTCGGAAATGACTTGTCCCAGTGCCAAGTGACCAGAATCAAATGATGTCATTTTGTTTTGTGGCATACATTTTGATAACACTTGTGCAGAGGTTCTCAGTGCTTGTCTAAATATTCTACCCTCCATGCATCGTCAACATCCCAACAAGCCTTGTATGTGTCTTTTTATCAATTAAAAAAAGAATAGCCGTCAATATATGTTGATGATGGAGAAAGTAAAAGTGTATCCAAATGAATAATGGGTGCTGTGACGTACTCTATGCACACTGATAACTGCAATGATGTAGAATTGATGACTGATTATCTACACTACTGGGCAACATAGTTGACCAGTAACATACAGTAGGCTGACCACTTGTAATTTTTCTGAACATGTGATAGCATCATCTTTAAACAAACAAACAAATAAATAAATAAATAATCTGCAAACTATTAATTCATATTAATATAATATTAATAATAATAAAACTGCATATTTAAATAAGATAAACAAAAAATATGTATTAAACCCAAGGGAAATTGCAGTTCTGCAGCAGCATTGAATAACACACTAAGAGACAGTAGACAGTAAACAGCAGTGAAGCTAAAACATACAAAGTACTTAGGAGGGAAAAGTATAAAATAAATAAACCAAATATACTGAAGTACAGTACTATATTAATATACAGTACAAGTGCAAAAAATATGCATAATTGTATACAGAGATAGTAAGTCTTGAAAAGACATTTGGTGCAAATATCGTGCATACTTCACTTTACACATACGTATAGTGTTTAGACTTTTGAAATGAATTTTTAAAAAATTGCAGTTGTTAACTCTCCCTCTTCGTTTTAAAAATTATTTTAAAACAAAGAATCCCTCAATTGCAAATGTAAAAATTGTAAATTTTGCCAACATTATGACAGTTTTTAAGCTAAGTGAAGCTCAGGATGCACATAATGTTTGTGTGATATTATAACATGCCTTCCCTTAACAAGTGATAACTGTTCCCTAAACAGATTTTTATTTAAAAATGTTGTTCTATTAATGTTTGTCTATTTCTTTATTCCCCAAAGTAAAAGACACAGTAGGGAACCAGTGAAAAGAAAACAAGTGTCGTGTATTTATTTATTTATTATTTTATTTTTTTAAATATGGCCTCATTGTGGTTACTGACAATCGTGCTAATCTTGACTGTTATATTGAAATAAATGTCAAGAGCAAAAGTTAAATAAATGAGCTATCATGGCTATCTTATCACTCGAGTCGAGAATAGCAGCAGTGGGATTTATGCAGTTTTATGGCTTTTTCAGAAATGACACAAATGCCTAAATGACTTCATGTCCAGGGACATATTCAGACATTTAATCAGGGGCCCATCTAAATTTCTATAAATGTAGCACGTAGTGATGGTTCCTCCCACCTCCACAGTGCTAGTAAAATCACTCGAAATTGCCCCTAGGTGTGTGTACATGTGTGTATGTGCATGGTAAAACACTAGGAATAGAAATGAGATAAAAATAGATTATACGCATAATGTATTCTACACAGAAATATTGCAGGTTTGTGTGTGTGTGTGTGTGTGTGTGTGTGTGTGCGCGCATGTCTTGGCAGTGACCAACTGTTTCACAAGGATAAGAATATCTGCCAGTTCGACCTTGAAGGGAAATTCCCCAAAAGGAACGTCTTTTTTTTTTTTCTTTTCTTTCAGGTTTTATTTGAAAAGCTAAAAAAAACAAAAAAACATTCCATTTACTAAAAATAAAGGTTAGATGTACATATACAGTAGGCATCGTATTAATTAGCTGCATCAATAATTATGTCGATACAAGGCCCTTACAACAATATTGAGACAAATGTGTGTGTGTGTATGTGTTTATGTGCGTGTGTTGCACAGATGCTGCTATTCCCAGGGCAGCCTCCCTCACAAGTTGGACGCTACTCTGTGTCCATGAGCGGCGAGCTAATCATCACTGCTGTCCAAAGTGAAGATTCTGGCTACTACATATGCCAAGCCATCAGCGTGGCAGGCAGTACTGTCTCCAAAGCATTCTTAAAGGTCGTTACTGGTAAGCACAGATATCGGCACTTCTTAGAAAATGGTAGTGAAACTAGAACTGTTATTTAATCACAGTTCTTATTGTCACGTGTACAGCTGTTTTTTTATCAACAAACATGATAAATAATACAGTTCAATGTGTTCAATGACAAAATGTTAATAAATACTGCATGAATACAGTTATGATGTTTGGATTAAATGATGGATACCAGCACAGATTTGAATAAGAGGTGCAGTTAAAAATTGCTGGTCAGAAAGACTCACAGGACATCTAGTTGAGACTAACGTATGAGCATTGGGAGTAGGATACCACAGACTTAAACAAAAAAAGTCACACCAGCAAGAGATTTTACTTGCATGCAGATGTGAGCTACAGCTCAAATAATGTGGAGCCATATGTACTTACTGAGACAGTAGGCTTGTCATGGGTTAAATGACAATATTTCAGTAAAATAAAAAAATGATTTTTTTTTAGAAAATATCACAGACGGATATAAACAACAATAATAACGGTGCAAGAGGGATTAAAAGAACTCTACTGCACATCTGTAGTCGAGGTCATTTATAAATCGAGTGACAAAGTTTCACAAACTTTTTTACTGCCTGGCTGAAAAAAACAAATCTACAGTCTAATAATAGTCCAAATAAGCACAGCATCTAGCTTAGATCGTGGCACATACTGTATTTCCTATGACATATCTTTCTCAAATGTATGCCACTACATTTACACCAATCAGCCATAACATTAACACCACATAACATTAGAACATAGAAGGGTGGTTACCAATTATATAACAGTAAACTGGTGACAGGGTCATGGGCACCCAAGGGTCACCCATGCCCATTAGGACCCAAAGCCAGCCTGTATGGTCCGATCTAACAGAAAAGCCAATGTAGCACAAATGACATAAAAAGTCAATACCGAGCACGATAAAAATGCACCAGAACATTCAGTGCCCCACACCCCATCACACACAGTTGCCTGGTAGGCAAAGAGCCCAAGGCCGGCCTCCAAACTGCAAAGTTCACAACCTGACCGATCTCCCATGAGATGTGCTAGACTAATAAGTTTGATCCATGGAGGTCCCACCCTGCAATCCACATCACCCAAAGGATCTGCTAATAATGTCCTGGTGCCATATACCATAGCGCACCCCCATAGGTCTTGTGGAGTCATACCCCGAGAGTCCAGAACCACCCCGGTGGCACAAGGCGAACCTACACAATATTGGGCATGATGTTTTGCGTTGTAATGCTATGGCTGATTGGTGTATGTCTGTCCATTAAAGTTTTGGAGAGATCTAATATTGATGAGAGGCGACGAACCACTTTGTAATGTCTTTTCCACTTTCAGTGGAGTGGAGGCCAATTCATGTGTGAAAATTCCTTATGTTACCAGAACCATTCTTTCACAATTTGAGCTTGAAGAAACTTAACATTGTTGTCTAGCCTCTGTTATCAGAGAAGAAAAATCCATTGATGTGAATACCTGGTCTTTCAGTGCATTCAGATAGACTGTTGATTTCATTTTACTGCCACATAATGTTGCCGAGCCTAGACCTGACCAGCTGAATAAACTCTAGATCAGCCTTTTTTCAGATTAGTCTCACTAACAATTGGTTTTCTTATTACCACACAGCTGTGGAAATGCTCCTACTTTCACTATTAAACACAGCTGTGATTTCTACCGTCTGATTTTTTTATAATGCAACTTTCACCCAGTGTTTAAATGATCTCCAATCACGGGCATTCAGGATTTTTATTACTTTTTTTCCGGTTAAGTTGATTGTACAGTATAGTACTATCCTTTCATAGTTTAAGTAACTTCAGCAATTTTCTTTGCCTCAACCAAAAGTTTGACTCTTCCGAATCACAATAACATTCTTTTCAGGACCGCAGGATATGCTTTCCTACATGATTGATTAAGATAGGAGAAGCTACTTACTGCGTTAGTTAGGGTTTAAAAAAATGTTGCCTGCTGAAACATATAATCACTGCAGTAATTATACAATAAAGGCTCTAAGGAATTTGCTTATTTAAGTTTTTTTGGCCAGGCAGTCTCGTTCCTACTGTTCACTAGGTTTTGTTTTTGTGTTTCATATTTAAAGCACTACACAGATACTAATACAGATTGTGTAAAAATAAAGCATGTACCAAGTGAAAAGTCTGTACAAATTTCATACTGAGTTTATTTGAGGGTGGACATTAAATTACATGCCAATTTATTGCAGTCAAAGTCTCATGTTAGTTACCTGCTTATACACACATGCTGGTTGACCAAAAGTACGTGGACACCTGATTCATACCTACCTGTATTTGTGGGTTTAGCTCAAACTGTTGTCACAAAGGAGAAAGCATGCAATTGCTTAGAACATCTTTGTATAGTGTATCATTGCAAATTCCCTGGCAACACCCCTGTGCACAAAGTGAGGTCAATGAAGACATGGTATCCTCATGCTCATGTGGAAGCACATCTTTGGCGAGAATTGGAATGTTGACTGCAGGTTCAGCATCAGTGTCCAACCTCACTAATGCTCTTTTGGCTGAATGACAATGCTTTGGTTCTTTTAAAATAAAATGTACGTCAAAGAGACACAGACAGATGACCGTCATCTAAAAACAAATAAATAAAACATTGCTCAATTTATTCTGCAGGAGCATCAGACTTTATTTCCCCCATCATCCACCAAGGCCCAGGTAACCAGACATTGGCACGGGGCTCCAGTGCCAAGCTCCATTGCCATGTAATGGGAAACCCACCTCCCAGCATCAGGTGGGAGAAGGATGGGCAGAGACTCTCAGCAGACGGAATCCACATCAGTCTGATTGAAAATGGAACTTTACACATCAGCAGCTTGCAGGTATTTGATTGACAGTTCAAAGCAACACATACATTGTGGGCTGGATATTGAAAGCACCTCAGGCAGATATGCCTCTAGCTAGACTTTTCAAATCAAGTGAAAGGTTCACAAAAACATGCAGCTAACGAGCGCTGCTTAAACCACTGAATCTCAGATGCAGAACATAGTGTATGACTTGCCAGCTTCATTACTCTTTATTTAAGGCAGTAAAGGAGAAATCAGTTTCAATAAACTTAATGCCAGATCAAGCAGTATTGGTTGTTAAAAGATATTTACTGGATCAGCCTCTCATAAAAGAAAATCTTACCACTAAGCATTATCTCAAGTCGCAATAAAAGTTTCTAGCTTAGAGTTTGTTTCTAAAAACTATTCACAAAACTTTAGAAAGAAGCTGAAAGAGGAATAAAAGGAATTCTAAAGCTAATATAAATGGCTGATTGAGGGTTGATCCCCAAGGATGTGTTTCATGAATTAATATCGATTGACTGATACTGTAGTATAGATGAAATTGCAATTCACATTACATAAAAAAGGAAAGTAAGCAGCAGGATTGTATAATGTATCCATATATTATTTATCATACTGTCTTGCTTTTAGAATATGAGGTGTTTTTCTGAATGACACCACAATCATCAAAACATCCTTTCACCTGAGATATTTATATTAATTATCATTAAAAATTCTTTGTGTCATTAAATCATTTTAAATCATTAAAAAAGTATTTGTCATCATACTGTAGGAACACCCAAATGTGTAATTGTGATATTTTAAGACCATGAGCACAGATGAAAAAGATAAACCTTATTTATATTTATAGGGAATTGCTAGGTGAGCTGGTGTGATATCCACTGACTCACTTTGTCTCAACATCATTTCATTCAAGTTTCATGTCATTTTTTATCATCATACTTAGATATCAATAATAAGTTAATGGTTATTTACAGTATAAGTTTGTTTTCTTGACCTCTGTTATTCCAGAGTCACCCAATGTTGCAAAACAACTAGCGAGGTAGATGGCTAGAAAAGTCTGCCCATTTTTGTTGCTGAACTCCTACACTAGTGCACCAGGTCAAGATAAAAGACTAAAATAACACAAAACACTCTGAAAGTAAATGTGGCTTGCTTATAGGGGACTCCCACTACCATTTCAAAATAAAAACACAATCTTCACATCCACATTTCAAAATCCACATTAACAGTGACATTTGCAACAAAAAACAAAAAAAAAAAGTCAATCCTGGTCTCGATTAGAAAGGTATCAGAACTCCCAAAGCATCACACCCTCTGCCACTAATGGGGCTTAGCAGGCAAAGAGTGTAAGGTTGTTGATCCGACCCCAAAATTCCCCAGATCTCAATCTGACCATGCATCCATGGAATGCTCCGGAAAAACTAGTCAGATCCATGGAGACCCTACCCCACACCCCACAACACCAAAATATATGGTTCCACTGACCCAGTATAAGACACCACAGCACACCACCAGGAGTCTTGTGGAGTTATTTCACAAAGGAAATATTGGGCATAATATTTTAGGTTGTAATGTTATGACTGATTTGTGTAAAAAGGTATTAAAGAGAACACCATGCTAATAGTGAGTAATGAATATAGAGAGTACATCTTTTGTACTCATTCATCTTCTGTGTGGTTTATAATAATATAATTAGGTTATATTCTGCATTCCGTGGTTCCAAATAAAACAGGATCAGACTTATGGTTAGTAGTTTTGGAAGAAAAAGCATAATAAAAACCAAAGGTATTAAAACACTGTATTTTAATCAACTGGAACTGATTGCTCATGAGTCACTACACAGTAATTATATCTGATCACACCATAAGCAAACACATGTTGTGTAAATGTTTGTGAGATGAATGTAAATAGATGATCTAAAGCTGGTTCAATTCCTTTTTCCCTCCCAACAACCTCCCAACATGCGACGCTCTGTCATGCCGTCATTACTCTAGAGTTTAAACGGAAAAGGGAAGCATTATTTTGATTTAGACATGCTTTCATTGGATCAAAGAAGATCAAAGAAGACTGATCTTTGAAAGATTTTTAAGAGATATATTTTTTTATTATTTCTATCCGCAGCATTTCTCAAAATAAAAAGTACATTTTCTGACAGCAACTCATGAGCCACTTCGAGGTAAAATCGTTCTTGATAAAAGTGCTTTTTTTGTAATGTAATCAGTAATGAATTGCTAGTGAGACAGTGTGTGCTGCTATGACTCACTCATCCCGCTCATTCATTTCACACATTCAGTCATTGTTTGTTTCCTAATTGAGAGTTTAATATTCAGTAAATAATATTTCATGTTTGTTTAGGACAAATCTTTTCCGTCTCGTTACGTGTAGTGAAGCAATAAATACTATACTATTATAATAATCATGAACCATTTTGAACCAATAATGAAGAACCATTCGATTCAATCCAATTGATTAAACCCTGACTGGATCTCAGGTAGTGTTGCTATTAATGTGTGAACAATGATGTTTCACTTACATCTTTGGTCAAAGTTTTAGAGTTAAATGCAAATTATAAAATAGGTTTTGTACACACCAAAATATATATATAAAAATATTTTTACACACGTTACTTATCCATTTAGTAAATGAATATTGCATAATGCATAACTCTTGCATTTAAGAAAAGAATAATTGCCTGTAAATTGTCCCATATTTTATTATTTTTAACAAGGTAAAATAGTTCCCAGAGGTTCCCCAAAGTATATTTGCTAACATTCCACCTCTAAATCCTCTCAGATAATACAAACTCTGTGTTTCACATTGTACTGAATGTGCAGTTTTGGTGTCTAAGTAAAAAAAGATAAGAGAACAGCAGAGATGGCGAGCAACAAGCTGGGGTAGGGGCTCATCTGATATGAGGTCACACTAGGGGTGAAGTCTAAATGGCTTGTTTAATCCTCGGCCAATACACTTTTAGGGGTTTTTTTTTCACTTTTTTTTTTTCTGGATGAAGCCCCATCTCAGTGTGTAAAAATGCCTAAAAAAATGACTTTTGCATAATAGATTACATTTAAATGGATGCATCAGTCTACATAAACTACCTATTTGCAGGTTTTGTTCTCAACACTGGTCCTGGAGGACAACCTGCCATACACATTTGAGTGTTTTCTCAACTCCCAGAGCACCTGATTTCATCTAATTAATCAATTACTTAACAGGCTCTTTTGAATTAAAGTGGGTGTAATAGAGCAGGGAAAACACTAAAATGTCCCGGGCAGGTGGGCCCTCTGGGATCGGAGTTGAGGACCACTGCGTTATAGCACTAAATGCTCTATGAATGTCTGTGCCTTTCATCTTTTGTTCTCTATATTTGAGTTAATGTATGTACAGTAGAGAGAACTTTTTTCACTACCACAGCGTAATCAAAGTTTCCAAGCATCCAAAAAGTACTTTTGTTAAGACTTGTTTTGTATCAGATCATATTTTTTTGGGGGGTTTTTTTGTCCATACCTCCAGTTCTGAACAGTTGCTTCAGTCAAAATCCTATTAAGCACTCAAAGTTGTATTAGTAATTAATGAGCTCATTTAGAAATGTAAATAGTGGCTTTGACAGAGTACCGTTTGTATTTTTTTTCTTGCCTCACCTGCTGTTTGCAGTGCTGAACAGAGTGTATTGGCTACAGTAATTAATTCAGACCGTATGTGATTTATAGTCGTGGGAATTCTAATTAGAAACTGTCGGGTGAAGAAATACTTTAAGCTTTGTTCCTGCAATAAGGTTTAGTCACAGTGGTGAACGGTGTAAAGAGCCTTCTCCATGCCCAATATATCAGCGGAGTGAAGCAAATCTGTCATGCTGGGATAGTGTTGAACACGGGAGATGCATTAGCCTATCAAAGGCTTAGATAGCATAGAGATATGTCCTAAAGGGGGGGCAATGTTTAATTCACATTACTACCGAAAGGTGACTTGAATACTCGAGTAGATATAAATATATAATATATGCAATATAAAAACTCCTACGTGACCGTTTATAGGTCTATGAACGTTAATATAATTTAGTTATGTAGCCACTGTCAGACCTGCTGTTTATTTTTTAAATAAAAAATTCAACAATGCATCTGTTTGCTGAATACTGTATAATAGATTATAGATACAGTATATATTTACAATACATTGACTCTTTTTAAAAAATAATCATACACTTCTGGAATAATCATACATCATACAGAAATCACCAGGGACCACTTGATACAATATTATTATGATACATACGTGCCGATTTGGTTTGTATTGCTATTCTGTTAGTATCATGATTTTGTGGATATGTCCTGATTCATTAATATATATTTTAGATAGTGTTACAATTCTAAACAAGCGTAGTAAATAATGCGCTCCTATCATGTATGATGCTGTGCTTTTTGCCAGTGTGTAAACAGTTTAGAGTGCACCACTCATAGTATTATAGAGGAACCGCAAAGTTTTATCACTTCAAATGCAAACATACTGTAAATTAATTGAAAAAAAAAAAATCTAATTTATTAATTAATTAATTTATTTATTTATTTATAAATCGATTTTGGAGTCAGTGTGGCATTACATGTTCTGCCACATCATCAGAACATCAGAATCATGATAAATAACGGAATCAATTTTCCCCCCATCTCTATTATTCATGCAATTATCCAGTCAGCCAGTCATGTGACAGTAGCATTATCATGCAAACACAGATTGTTGTACATGTAAAACATGAGAATGAGAGGCTCTCTGTGACATTCACTGTGGCATGGACGTTATTGAAAAATCTTCATTAGGAATTTTCTTGCATGAGTCTCTGTAGAATTTACACAGATTAGTGTGAAGAAAAAAAAACATCCAAGCAGCAGTTTTATAAGCAGGAACTCCTTTCTGTTAAAAGAGGTGGATGGAGAACAGAGGATAATAGCTAGTCTTGTTCAGGCAGATAGGAAATCTATGACAACCTAAACAACCATTGCAGAAAAGTATAATCCCAGGTGATCAGCAGTTTCAAATATCATCATATTCTGAATTTTAGTTTAATATTAAGATAATATATTTTTTCATACCTCAAACACCCTTTATTTCACTCATCCTTACATTTTGCTATTTTAGTGCCTTTGTAAATGAACTACTTATATGAGGTCACAATAGGGAAAATAAATTTGATTGGCTTGTTTAAGCCCGACTCAATGTTGCTGTGTGCATTAGACGTTTTAAGAAAGGCTGGTCTTAAAATCGGCTTTATGAGACCAGGAAGACGAGGGAGAATGAGGCCTACAGTTGGCGGTAATG
Organism: Heterobranchus longifilis; assembly: GCA_028570985.1. Lineage (NCBI taxonomy): Eukaryota > Metazoa > Chordata > Actinopteri > Siluriformes > Clariidae > Heterobranchus > Heterobranchus longifilis. Next base: position 10,235,623 of record JAOVVB010000050.1, on the reverse strand, counting down.
TAACCAACCTAGTGAATTCCACCCTCTGTTAAACAACAAAGAAGAAGAAGCAAGAATAAAGGACAAAATGCAGCAATGTTGTTTGAACACACACACACACACACACTTACTGGAGACTCGTCTCAGCATCTAAAATGAGTCTTGCATAATAGGTCTTCCTAAATGTGAATATTAATTGAAGCTCTGATTTTTTTATTAAAAATAATTATAAATGATGACCATTTCATGGATGAGCAGCTGTGGAGATGTTCCTAATAAAGTGGCCAGTAAGTGTATAACCATTGTGTATATTTAGATATCATTCACCTTTTGTCATCAGTTTCTCTCTCATGGATCCCTAGTGTACTGAAGTGGCTGTGCTATTCTCAAAGCTGCATGTAGATCATTTTAAGTGGCCTGTATGGACTGATTTCAAGCTGTTAGACAAAGTCATGTACTCATGCAGAAATGTTTGTCAGTTCCTTGGGTGACCTCTAATTCTCAGCAAACAGGCTATATCTGCCCAAATGTACCATTTGATTTGCTCCATTTGGATACGCAGCGCTGCTTGCAATTATCTCTGCCTGCTTTCATCCATAAAGTGAGATTATTTGGCCTTGACTGTTGCTAGGAGACCGACTCAGGGATGTACACGTGCATAGCCTCCAGTTCCGCAGGAGAGACGAGGTGGAGCGGCACCATCACTGTGAGAGGTGAGACAACAAAGAATTCTTGACAATGATAACTATTTGATATATCCCAGTGCATGCATTCGAAATGTCATCCCTGCAGAAATCAAGACGTGCCAAAGAGGAAGCGGCATCCAAGTAAAATACTGTAGTAAAAAAAAGAACAACACGAAGAGGAGAGTTAAAGCAAGAACAACATGTATAATTTAAACATTCACATGGTAATTATGTAAAATTATGCACTGAGATGGGTTAGAATTTTCTGCATCTGTGGGGCATAAAAACATAAGGTTGTGTTATTTAAATGAGCAGTACAACTTGCGTGTGTGTGTGTGTATATGTGTTCGTGTTTTTATCCCCACAACAATAGGAATTTGACCTACAGTAGCTAACATTTTGTCTGGTCCTCATGAAGAAAACGGTTTTATTTTATCAAAGTTAGGTGCTTATAAGAGCAGTAGAACAAACATGTCTTTGTTCTAGATACAGAGACGTCATCCCTGGTCCGGCTGTCTCAGACCCTGCAGCTGCCTGGTCCCCCGCTGAAGCCCGCCGTGACGGACGTGAGCCAGAGCAGTGTGACGCTGACGTGGCAGCCCAATCAGCACGAAGGAGGTGCTGCCGTCACCTCCTACATTATCGAGGCTTTTAGGTAACCTGCAAAGATCTACCGCTGGTACTTTCACATTACTTCACACCACCAGTGTGTATTGTCTGTGTAAGCATAATGAGTTCTGTGACGTTGTGACTGTGAATCACAAACATTTAAATGCTCTGGAATTTTTTACCTTTCAGTCGAAGTGATAAAAGTCTGTTAACCCTACAGCACAGTACTGTAGGTAGACAGCTGTGCCTGTAATTCAAATCCTAGGTTTATACACTATCATGTTCTAATAAGTCATCGTTCTGCAGTAACAGCTCCTTCACATGGGCTTGGAATGTAAATATACTGCTTAAAAAAATGAAGGAAACAACTTGACTTGAACCATATATGAACAATGTGCATATATGGTTCAAGTCAAACCGGGACTAAGTGTTTCATTCAATTTTTGAGCAATATATTTACTTAACATGTACAGTACTTATAAATATGTATTTCTTGGAGGTCAGTGCTTTTTTCCTCCATGAGAGAATCTTCAGAACAGGGGGACTTTTACTTCTCCTGGCTTTTCTGTAATTGGGACAAGCTTTGGTATTGTGGGATTCTCTGACTTCAAGAGCCAAAAACAAGATCTTGGTGAGGAAATCACTGTTTATAGCTGCTATACAATTGGTTAAATGCAGGAACTAAATTTCCCTGTGCATGCCAAATAGTAACGTGACCGTAAGTAAAGTTTTAGAAGGTATGATAAATGAAGAAAAAGTTACATTTACATGGCCAATATGACTAATTCAATAAAAAATGTAAACATTTACATGGACACTGATCGGCTAAAATGTGTGTTTACATCCTCAAAGCATTTGATCAGAATATAAAAAAAATGTAACATGTAAAGCATTTAATCTGCTGGAAATTTTAAGTTAGGTTGGACGTCCCATATTTTCAACAAATCCCACTTTCTGCATTATGATTTCTTATAAGAGTTTGGTCTCGTACGTAGTTCTCTTCATGTGAAATTCAAGTCAATCAGTGGCTCTTCCTCCACTCCACTTAATCTTAAACTTAATCAAGGACCAGGACCCAGTGGATGAAGGTCCAGAGTAAATGAGTTGTTCTCAGAGTTTACTGATCAGAAATGGAAGCGAATCCTTGCAGAAACACGTTACTTATTATTGTTACACAAACGTCAATCAAATGTACAAAATCTTTTTTTTTTTTTTTTTTTATATATTCCCAGCAAGAGGGAAACGATCAGAACACATGTATGCCTGATATTTAAATATTGAACAAAGGTTTATAACACCCCTTTTATTCAGATTAAAATTTGATTCTGATCAAACCGGATCGGTTTAGACAGTTACAACTGAGGTGTTTAAACGCTGCATTTTAATTCTGAGCTGTTATTTGATTATTAGTGCGAAATTAGTATCCATGTAAGCACAGCTAATGTGATTAAACAAAAAATTTTACTCGTAAAGACATGCTCTTAATTTTATTCTTAACATCTAATGTCTAGGACACGAGTCATTGCAGCAATGCATTAAAGATGCTGACTGAAATAGATTTTTATATATACTGTATTGGTCACCATATTAGTACATCACAGTATACTCATGCCAAGCTTAGATTAGTGTATACCCAAGCGAATGCAGTAATGGTTTGGTTAAATTAAGCTTCTTAAGCGATCTGCAGGAAGACAGGGCAGTACACAGTGTTGTGTTTTCCATGCTTTAGCCCACCTGACTCAGCCGAAGGGAAAACTTCCAAGCACCTCATTGATAGAAGGATGTTTTCTTTTATTTCTATTGTATGACTGTACATTCTGTAAACAGGTCAAGATTTTGTCACTGAATTCATTATTATTATTAGATTTACCACAAGTGTTGTGTCGCTGGTATTAAAGGACATCATTATTACTCGTAAATCTGCTTTCAGGTGCAGAGACAATGCAATAGGGCTAACCCCATCCATCACACGTCATTGTGTTAGCTTGTTCAGTTGCTCTTTCACAATGCTGCGCATTGTCGAAAGGTCTCATTATGGTGATGGCTGTTGGAGAAACTCTATTCATCGTCTGTCATGCTGATGGAGGCTCGGGCTAAACTGGAGACCCTTAGCTTTTCTGTTGCAACTTCCCTTTAATGCCTTTTTGTTTAGTTCAGGTCTAAGGGATATTAATATATAATCAAGATCAACACTAAGCCAAGATATGTGTGCGTGCATGTTCTTGGCTCAGGGCTGATCTTGATGAATCATTTAGACAATTACATAATTCAGATGAGATAATCATATAACATAATATCCAGGTCATTTTGACCTGAGCATAAGAAAAGCAAGTAAAATGCATTTGATCACTTTTGTATACTGTAGCTAGTAACAAATTCTAAGATAAGATGGGTAGTTGAACTTAAATGTTTCAGTTTCGTTGCAGTACAATCCACATATGGTCTAGGACAACAGTACATTCATGGTTGGGTGTCAGTAAGGTTGAGAGCAGAGGTCAAGTCATTACTTAGCTTTGGTCTGACACCTTATTAAGGATGTGTTCTGATTGATAGCATGGCCTTCTCACACTCGTGCTCACGCAGCCTTTACACATACACCATTCTTACAGGGCCTCCGTATAGTGTGGTAGAAGAGCCTGAATGTTCACAATGTCCTTCATACACTTGTGGAATGTGCATGCGCTTTTTCTTTCCGCTATAAGGAAGCACAGCTTTTGTTTCGAAGCTTTAAAACATGAGCACCTGTATCAGTGTAATGTACTGGTTAAGACTGGGCGATGTTTTTAAGGTCCTAAAAGTAATACCATCGGTGGACAATGTCTACAAAATCCTGCAGTCGAGTAAAAAATAGAGGTATCCCAGGTATTAAAATATTACTTGTCATTTATTTATATTTCTATTAAGCATAAAAGTACTTACCTTCCAATTTACTATAAGGACCAAAACTACAGAGCTTGTATTAGCTCAAAGCAGCCTTTAAGTCATAGTAAAATATTCTCTCTTGCTCTCTCTCTCTCCCTCTTTTTTTTTTTTTTTACTGAGATTTTTACAGAGGGAACACAAATCACAAAATTGCATTAGTAATTAGCCTCCTTTACCCTGGTACCAATAACTAAAATCCTGTGGAATCAGTTTCCTTCAGAAGTCAAATAAATATTAAATATTAAATAGAGTCCACCTGTGTGTAATTTAATCTTAGTATAAATACAACTCTTCTGTGAAGCTCTTAGAGGTTTGTTAAAGAAGATTAACCTTATCATGAAGACCAGGAATACACCAGACAGGTCAGGGATAAAGTTGTGGAGAAGTTTGTCAGTGCTAAGTTTTTAAAAAATATACCAAGCTTTGAACATCTCGCAGAGCACGGCTCAATCCATCATCCGAAAATGGAAAGATTGTGGCATAACTGCAAACCTATGAAGACATGGTCATCCACCTAAACTGACAGGAAAGGCACGGAGAGGCTTAATCAGAGAAGCAGCCAAGGTGCCCATGGCAACTCTGGGGGAGCTGCAGAGATCCACAGCTCAGGTGGGAGAATCTGTCCACAGGACAACTTTTAGTCATGCACTCCACAAATCTGGCCCTTATGGAAGATTGGCAAGAAGAAAGCCACAAGAAGGGCACATGTGGAGGGCACAGCAAACATGAAAAAGGTGCTCTGGTTCAGATGAAAATAAACTTGATCTTTTTTTGCTTAGATGCAAAATGCTATTTTGTGGCAGCATCATGTTGTGAGGATGCTTTTCTTTAGCACGGACAGGGAAGTTGGACAGACTTCATGGGAAGATGGCTGGAGCCAAATACAAGGCAATCTTAGAAGAAAACCTGCTAGAGAATAAAAAAGACTTGAGACTGGGGCAGAGAGTAACCTTACAGCACAACAACTACCCTAAACATAAATCCAGAGCTACAATGGAATCATTTAAATTAAAGCATTTTCCTGTGTTAGAATGACCCAGTCAAAGTCAGACCTACAGTAACTCCAATTGAGAATCTCTGACAAGACTTGAAAGTTGCTGTTCACAAACACTTTCTATCTAATCTGACTGTGCTTGAGCTATTTTGCAAAAAAGAATGGGCAGGAATTTCACACTCTAGATGTGCAAAGCTGGTAGAGACATACCTCAAAAGACTTGCAGCTGTAATTGCAGCGAAGGGTGGTTTTACAAAGTATTTACTCAGGGTGTCTAAATACAAATCCACACCACATTTTTCTGATATTTATTTGTAATAAAATTTGAAAACCATTCATTTTCCTTCCTTGTGGTTGTAATGTGGAAAAGTTCATGGGTAAGAATACTTTTGCAAGGCACTGTGTATATATACTGTAATTATCAGCAGGGGAGTATATTACAACTTCAAATACTACACACCACACTAGTTATGTAACACAATGCCTTGCACAAAAATAGTGAAGTAAAAAGTACAGATATTTGTTGGAGAATTACTAGAACTACTAGATTATACTGTTTCTTATAAGTGGTTTCGGCTGTTTATATCATCACACTTCAGCATAAATGTTACTTTTCCCAAAAAAAGAAATAGGAACAAGAGTAAGAATTAAATACTATGGTAAAAATATAAAATTCAGATACAGGCCCCAGTGGCATTGTGGTTAGTACCGTGGCTCTGCACCTCCAGGGTCAACGGTTCGATTCCCGCCTCAGGTCTGGGTGTGTGAAATGTGCATGTTCTCCCCGTGCTTGGTGTGTTTACTTCCACAGTCCAACGCAATGCAGATCGGGTTATTTGGTGTTCCCAAATTGCCTGTTCATAAATTGCCCGTAGTGTGTGTGTGTGATGGATTAAATGGCCTAGTGCTCTCTCTCTATTCCCAAGTCTCCTGGGATAGGCTCCAGGCCTCCACAACTCTGTACAAAGGATAAGCAGTATAGAAGATGAATGGGTGAACAAGCTTGTTTTTTTTTTGTCCTCCACACACATTTCTCAAACCTACAGTAAGCTTTACCATTAACATACAAAATGCTATCTGCCGTCTTCCGTATACACAAGCTCACAAGGACCCATGTCCAAGAGATTTAAATTGCATGTAGTGCATGGGAATGATACTACCATAGTACTGTACTCTGCCCTGTTAATAACAGCAGGACTAACCAATTAAGGGCTGCAGTGAGCTCATGAAGGCAGAACAGTGCAAATAGTGGCAGCAGTTTAAAAAGATGCACTTGGTTGGCTTTATACTGTATGTCTCAGAGGAGCCCTGCACTTGTATCTGTCATGTAATAAGAGACAGTGATCATGTATCTAAAGAGTGGAAATTAGTAAATGATTGGGATGAGTCTCTCTCTCTCTCTCTCTCTCTCTCTCTCTCTCTCTTATGTGTGTGTGTATATAGATATACTGTATAAAACTTGGCCACCCCTGCATTCCCTTTATATTTTAAACAAAATCATTTCATCTTTTACATTTTCAAAATAAGGAGTCTTTCAGTTCTTGTTTGAGGTATTTTCACCCATTCTTCCTTACAACAGTCTTCCAGTTCTGTAAGATTCCTGGGCCATCTTGCACGCACTGCTCTTCTGAGGTCTATCCATAGATTTCCAATAATGTTTAGATAAGGAGACTGTGAGAGCCATGAAAATTGGATTTTTAGTTGTGTTTATGATCATTATCCATTTGTAGAAGCCATCCACTTTTTAACTTCAGCTTTTTTACAGATGGTGTTATGTTTGCTTCCAGAATTTGTTGTAATTTAATTGAATCCATTCTTCCCTCTACCTGTGAAATGTTTCCTGTTTCATTGGCTGCAATACAAATGCAACCGATCCACCCCCATGCTTACCAGTTGGACTGGTGTTCTTTTCATGAAGTTCTGCACCTTTTGTTCTCCAAACATACCATTGCTCATTGCAGCCAAAGAGTTCTATTTTAACCTCATCGGTCCACAGGACTTTTTCCCAAAATGCATCAGGCTTGTGGAAATGTTCTTTTCAAAATTCAGATGCTGAATTTTGTGGTGTGGACGCAAGAGAGGTTTCCTTCCGATGACTCTTGCATGAAGTCCATATTTATGCAGTTGTCGCTGAACAGTTGTACCACAACTCCAGAGTCTGCCAAATCTTCATGGAGGTCTTTTGCAGTTAAATGGGTGTTCTGAATTGCTTTTTTTTACCAATCCTCTGAGTAGTTCTCTCTTATATTTTTCTTCGTCTTCCAGCCCATATCTTGACCTTCACTGTTTAACTGCCATTTGTTAATTGCAATCCAAATTAAGGAAATCATTACCTGAAAACACTTTGCTATCTTCTCATAGCCTTCTCCTGCTTTGTGGGCATCAATGATTTTTATTTTCAGTGTGCTAGGTAACTGCTTATGGGACCCCATGGCTAGAGGAGTCTGGGTATTTAGAAAGCATTGATATTTGCATTACCTGGCCTTTTCTTACAGTATGATGACCGTGAACAAACCATGACCCCAACAGGCTAATTAAGGTCTGAGACTTTTGTCAACGTTATCTGAGAGCTCAAGTCTCCTGGGGTTCTCATTCTTTCACAGGTTGCCACATTCCCTTTTTTTCTCTAAAATTGTAGAAAACAAAAACAATACACTGATATTGCTTAAAACATTGCAAAAGAGTGTTTCATGAGTGTTTATGGCTTTTGAGATTATTTCATCTTCCACTTGCTTAACTGGGGTAGGCTTAAGCCGGGGGTGCCCAAACTTTCGGATGCCACTGTATGTGTATATACATTTATATATATAATATATACATACAGTACTGTGCAAAAGTCTTAGGCACCATATTATATTCTGTACTAATTTTGTTATATATGTTTATCATGTCTGCATAATTATGTACAAAATCATTCAGTATTTCCATATATAACTTAAAAA
>JAOVVB010000050.1:10176431-10195784 GCA_028570985.1 Heterobranchus longifilis | reverse complement strand
GATGGATGGATGGATGGATGGATGGATGGATGGATGGATGGATGGATGGATGGATGGATGGATGGATAGATAGATAGCCTAATCTGTTTGCATTTTGGACTGTAGGAGGAAATGGGAGTACCTGGAGGAAACCCATTAAACGCAGGGAGAACATGCAAACTCCACACATATCCAAATGGAAAAGACAGATTATTATCTTTACACTATTCTGTGAGCTGGTTCATGACCCGCTTCTGTTTGCTGTCTCCTCATTGTACAATTGTCAGTAAACTTCATAGTGTGGTTTGTGCTGTAATTTGCATCAGTTATAAGTCTTCAGGGTAAACAGGAGTGGATTAAGCACAGAGCCATGAGGTGCGCCGGTGTTCAGTGTGGTGGTGCTAAAACCCATGTTTGTCTTAACAGACTGGTGTCTCCTGGTCAGAAAGTCCATGAACTGGTTGCAGAGGGATACTCAGCTTTGATGTTATATGTTATAGTCTATGTCTATAAACAGCATCTTTTCGTAACTCTCCTTTTTCCACATGGATCAGAGAAAGATGGATGCATCCTCTGTTGTCCAGTGTGGTCAGAAGAGTGCTTTTTAACCTTAATCATTAGCTTCTCAAAGTACTGAAGTTTTTTTTTAACACAGGGATAATGGTTGTCATGTTGAGGCATAGGGATATCAGTGATGGCTTAGTACATTCCTTGAGCATTCATTCAAATAGGTTGTGAGGACATGCAGCTTTCTGTGGGTTAACTCTTCTTGCATACTGCAGACAGACAAAGTACATGGTCGGTGGAATTTGGGGTGGTCTTCACTACCGGCAATGTTGTTATTTGTTTTGATTGATGTGGAGAAATTATTCAATGCATCTAGGTGCAAGGAGTTACCCATCATGCTTAGCCATTTATCACTTGCCCTTACTGTGTAGTGGCTTATCTTAATCCAAGTGACCATGGATTATTTCCAGGTACACTAGTTGTTAGTAGTTGACTAGCTGTCATCCACAGTTTCTGCTTTGCATGTGGTGATTGTCTTTAAGGAAGTCACATGATTTATGCACTTATGCTGTGTATTTTTCCATAGCATTGGTATTGTGGTATGTAGCAGCCTCTATGAAAATATTCCAGTCCGGTTGCGAAAAATTTGTCCCAAAGTTGCTGACATGACGTTCTCAGACCAGATCCTCACCTAGAACCAGTTTGGCATTTTTCAAAAGTAGTCTGTGTGCTGGAATTAGCATAACAGAGATGTGATCTGAGCAGTCGACATGGAAGTGCAGCCTTGTAAGCACTGTTCAAAGTGTTTGTTCCACAGGTCATGAGATCAACATGCTGGTGGAATTTTGGCAGCACTGATTTCCAATTTCCGTTGTTGAAGCTCCTAGCAACAATGAAACAACTGTGCTGCCTGTAAGTTACTGAAAGCTCCATAGAGTTCACTTCGCGCTTACATTGTGTTAATGCCAGGTGGAATGCACACCATGACAATGAACATGTAGTTTACTCCCTGGGAAGATAAAATGGCCAGCATCAGCAATGAACAGTATTATGTGAGCACAACAGCATTTATGCCCCGTTTCGTATTTGTGGAAACACAGATCACTGCGATGAATCTTACCAAACAATGCTGCTATCATGACGGCATGATGTGCAGTTAGCCCGGCTAGCTGAATTGCTGTCTGTGCTTAAGCAATGTTTCTATAAAAATGAAACCACAGCATAATAAGCTAGTCGAGTGAACTCTAGTTTAAGGCATAATCACTGGAGAGGAGAATTAATTGTACAGTACAGCTGAACAGCTAGAGTTAGCGTTTAGCTTAGCACAGATTTCTGCTTGCTTACCGCATTTCCATTGATGACAACATAATTTCTGGTGCCCTTTATCCTGGCTGGTAGCTTCAGGCAAAATGTGGTCACAGGGCCCAATTCGCATACAGTAGCGGCCCCAGGTTGTGTAACTCTTCCATTGTTTATTTCTGCTGAGCCTTGTTTGCCAGTGTTCAGTAAGTGATGGTGTTGATAGACATGATGATCTGTACTCCTCATGCACAACTCGATGGATAGCTTTTACCAATTTTTGTAGACTATACGTAACATGCTCTATACTTGTGGTCCCAAAGTGGCCAGTGCATGCTACCACACCACCTTCTTGGATCAGAAATATGGGTCAATTACACAGTTGAATGTTTCTGTGTTTGTTGCCACTTTAACATTTGGTCTAGTAATGCAAATGAATGTCTTTAAGTGAGTTACAGTACAATGTCATGGAAATAAAATATCACTAAGTTATTACTATCTGATGTTTTTAGAGAAATTATCATGGTGGTACGGTGGCATAATGGTTAGCAGTGTGGTCTCGTACCTCCAGGTACAGATGTTCAATTTCCCCTTCGGGTCTGTGTGCATGGAGTTTGCAGTATGGAGTATTTGGAGTTCCCCTGGGTACTCTGATTTCCTCCCACAGTACGAAGACATTCAGATTAGGTCGTAGTGTGCCCTGCAGTGTATTAGAACCTTGTACTCCACCTCAAGTCTCCTAGGATAGGCTCCAGGCCCCCAGCGACCCTGTACAGGATAGGCGGTATAGAAGATGTATTAATGAATGAAATTATCATCAAATTTGAGGGAGGGTAATAAAATGTATCAGTATCCAGAAAAGAACCTAAAAGACATAATTTAAAAATATTGGTTGTTAATGTGACAACCTCAGCAGCAACCTCATTTCCCCTCTTGCCTGTTCCAACCTTGCAGCATTCAGCATCACCAGTATACTAATCACTAGCGTGATCATCTATCATCAACTGCACCTGTTTCTCACTGGTTCATGCCTTAGGTTAAATGTTTTTTATGCTTGAATTATTCAATGGTCTCTGTGTAGCTTAACAAAAAACATGACTTTGGTCAGATACAGGAACTGGACTGAAAATGAAAGACAAAAACTTGGCAAAAAAATGAAACCTAAAAAAAGTTCAGTTACCCTGGAGAATTATTCCTCAAGTCTACATTAAAATACAAGAAAATCTGGCTCTTTGGAAGCAAAATATGAAGAATGAGGGTTGGCTCAAGACTTTTGCCCAGTACTGTAAATATAAAAGCCCACATGATCACTGAAAATGAAAAGGGTGAGTTACAGAATAACTGAAATTTAACATTGCTAATTTTATTACATTTTACAGTTCCACCAGTTCATAGCTTTACTGAAACTAATTAAATATAACAATCATGTTTTAAAATTGTCTGTTAAAAGTACTTTGTCATCAGTATTAGTGTGGGCCTCTGTATATCATGCTAAATGGTTTTGTATTTTCAGCAAATTCCTTTCAGCAATTGTCTGCATCTCTGGCAGCTCTATTGTCCTACAGTGCTGTGATCCCCTGGTGCCTGAACAGGACAGAAACACATCTATGTTAGTGCGAGAGCTGTCTGTCCTGGTATAACTGAACCTTAAAGTATTGAATTTAACAAAATACGTCGGGAATACAAAAAGGTACGTTTGGAAGGTTTTTTGAAAGTAGCAAAAATGTTTTTTCATAGAAATGTTTCTTCTCAAATTGCTAATGTGTAAATCATGTATTATATATTCAGTACTGAATGATTTAGAAATATTAAATATTTGCTAAGTGAAATTGCTTGAATATAAGGGCCTATTTGCATACATAAAAAAAGAAGTAGGACTTATACATGAAAACATTTCATCATATCATCTACAGGAGGACAATGTACAGCTTTATGGGAGGTGGATTGCTCTGTGCTGGAGTTGGAAATATACTGCTGGTAGTCTCCACAGCTACAGATTACTGGATGCAGTATCGCCAGGCCAGCAGTTACATGCACCAAGGCCTGTGGCGCTACTGCGTGCCTGGAAAATGCATGATGCACACTGATAGCATTGGTGAGACTTACAGTAGGTAGCAGTTATTTAAGATGTTTATTCGCGTAGTACAACACATCTACACGTTTGTTTCCCTTATACAGCTTACTGGGATGCCACCCGTGCATTCATGATCCTGGCCGTCTTGGCATGCTTCTTTGGCCTGATTATAGGCATCATGGCTTTCATTAACTACACTTCTTTTGGAGGTTTTGACAAAACATTTGCTGCTGGAATTCTCTATTTCATGTCATGTGAGTGTGCCTTCATGCATATGCATGCATTGTCATACTTCAATAGATTATAGCATGTCTAGTCTGCTTTTAACACATGCATATAAGCTTGTATATTCATTCATAACTGTTTTTCAGCCTTTTTTGTGCTTCTGGCAATGGCTATATACACTGGGGTGACTGTGAATTACTATGGAAAGAGATACGGAAACTGGAGATTTGCCTGGTCATATATATTGGGTTGGGTGTCAGTGGTGCTTACTTTCTTTTCAGGTATAGCATATTTGATAAATATTCTAAATGTTTGGACAGATATAATAAAATAGTTGTTGGAAATGTATCTTGTCCTTTTGCAGGTATATTCTACATGTGTGCTTACCGGATGCATGCACCAATAGGCCCCATGTCACGCTGAGTCATCCTAGATCTGCTCATCATCCAGACTGACTGTTGATTCACAATGTGGTCCAGAATGCTTACATTTTAATTGCTTTGTTTACCTCATGATTAATAATAAACAAGTGGTTGGAGAAAAAAAAAAAAAAAAACTTGCGCTACTTTAATTCACAATGAAAAAATCTTAGAACTAGTACTTTGGCCTGGTTATATCATGGATTAATTTACAAATTATGTTTAAAAAGTCCCAAATATAAAAAAATATATATATATATTCAAGAGTCAACACTTGGACAAATACTATATAGGTAGTCAGAACTTAGTTATTTATTGGTAAGTTTCATTTGAATGTGACATTTAGAACAAATATTCATAAACATACATATGTGAACTGACAGATGGATTGGTTATTAGAAATAAGTTTAAGAAAATCAGCATCTTAAACAGAGGTAAACGTGTTTGGAAACATGCCACCAAAGAAAAAACTGCATTAAGCTGAAATTGGAAAAGTTACAGTTTAGTCAACTTCTTCAATAGTTGGTCCTGAAGACCCTCCTCCAGCACCTGCAGCACCGCTCCCTGGGAATCCCCCGGGCATCCCACCCGGCATGCCACCTGCACCCTGGTACAGCTTGGTAATAATGGGGTTGCACACCTTCTCCAGCTCCTTTTGCTGATGCTCAAACTCTTCCTTCTCAGCAGTCTACAAAGATGAGAGTAACAAATTAAAGAAGCAGCACAGGGACCACTACTTAGATTCATGAATTTTTGCACTAGACCTAGGATATAATCAATACATTTTAGCATTGATAAATGATGCAGTTGTGATCAATTGAAAACATTACAATCATCCATTTCAACATGGTGATATTTTAAGAATAGCCATGATAAACAACAATTAATAAACTATTAATGTTTGTCAATTACACACTGGAATTGTAAAGCAAGTCAGAATGTAAGGTTTCCTGTACCTGGTTCTTGTCCAGCCAGCTGATAACCTCATTGCACTTATCCAGGATCTTCTGCTTGTCCTCATCACTGATCTTTCCTTTCAGTTTCTCATCCTCAACAGTGGACTTCATGTTGAAGGCGTAAGACTCAAGGCCATTCTTCGCGGAAACCTTGTCTCGCTGGACATCATCCTCTGCTTTGTATTTCTCTGCTTCTTGGACCATTCGCTCAATGTCCTCCTTGCTGAGTCGTCCTGAAAACAAATTTATGGAAATTTTAATCGACTATTTAAAAAAACTAATCAAAAAAATTATACACATACATGATATAGTGGAACATCAAAAAGTTTATTGCAATAATTCAATTAAAAAAAGTGAATCTTATATTACATAGATAAAAGTTTTTATTTCTTTTCATTTTGATTATGGCTTAAAGCTACTGAAAACCCAAAATTCAGCATCTCAGAAAATGTTATTTCTTAAGACTTAAAAAAAAAAAAAAAAAAAAAAAAAACGCACAGAAATGTTGGACTACAGAAAAGTTGTCTCTGGCTCAAGAGTGCCTTGACACAAGAAATTCAGTTGTAGCCAATGTCCTAGATATAACTGTGCGTGGTGGCTCTTGAAGCACCGACTCCGGCTGCAGTCCACTTCTTTTAAATATCCGCCACATTCTTAAATGGGCTTCGTTTTTCAATCCTCTCAAGGCCGCAGTTATCCCCGTTACCATTTAAAGGCTCAGAAAACTTAAGGTGTTTTGAGTCAATTAGCTGATTTGAGTGTGACACCATGAGTCTCCAATATTTAACTTTTTCAATATTTTTCTGAATACTGGATTTTCATTTGCTATAAGCCATAATCAAAATGAAAAGAAACAATTGAAATACATCAGTGTGTATAATGAATTCATACAAGTTTCACTTTTTTTTATTGAATTACTGAAATAAATCAACTTTCGATTATATTTTAATTTATTGTGATGCACCTGTGTGCGTGTGTGTGTCATGACAATTATGCTACCTTTGTCATTTGTGATGGTAATCTTGTTCTCCTTGCCCGTGCTCTTGTCCACTGCAGAAACATTCATAATACCGTTGGCGTCAATGTCAAAGGTAACCTCAATCTGAGGAACACCCCGTGGTGCAGGAGGAATGCCAGTCAACTCAAACTTTCCAAGCAGGTTGTTGTCCTTAGTCATGGCTCTTTCACCCTCGTATACCTGGCAGAGAATAAGCAAGCAACAAGTAAGAACCTCTTGTACAAATTTTTCCACAGGTCTAAGATCAGTCGGATCACCAGTTAGACATTCTCACCTGAATGAGCACACCAGGTTGATTGTCTGAATAAGTGGTGAATGTCTGCGTTTGCTTGGTCGGGATGGTAGTGTTGCGTTTGATTAGAACAGTCATTACTCCACCAGCTGTCTCAATACCCAGTGACAGAGGAGTAACATCCAACAGAAGCAGATCCTGAACATTTTCTGACTTGTCTCCTGATAAGATGGCTGCCTGAACAGCTGTCGAGCAAAATAAATCAGTATCGGTAAGTTGTGTGCAACTCAATGACAAAGAACAGAAAATAATTATTCTGCTGTACCTGCACCGTAAGCAACAGCCTCATCAGGATTGATGCTCTTGTTGAGTTCCTTTCCATTAAAAAAGTCCTGTAAGAGCTTCTGAATCTTTGGGATTCGAGTGGAACCTCCAACCAGGACGATGTCATGGACTTGAGCTTTGTCCAACTTAGCATCACGAAGAGCTTTTTCAACAGGGTCCAAGGTACCACGGAACAGGTCAGCATTCAGCTCTTCAAAGCGAGCCCTGGTGATTGAGGTATAGAAGTCAACACCCTCATAGAGAGAGTCAATCTCAATACTGGCCTGAGTACTAGAGGACAGAGTGCGCTTTGCTCGTTCGCAAGCAGTACGCAGTCGTCGTACAGCCCTCTTGTTGTCGCTGATGTCCTTTTTGTGTTTGCGCTTAAACTCGGTGATAAAATGATTGACCATACGATTGTCGAAATCCTCGCCACCTAGATGGGTGTCACCAGCTGTGGACTTCACCTCAAAAATACCATCTTCAATGGTAAGGATTGAAACATCAAAAGTTCCACCACCAAGATCAAAGATCAGGACGTTTCTTTCTACTCCAACCTTCGAAAGAGGTATTATGCATTAGTCAGAAGACTAAATAAATCAACTATTATCTAACTATCTATTATACTCTAATTTATTGAGCTGCACCTGTGTGTCTGTGTGCGTATGTATGTACTTTTTTTTTTTTTATTATTAGATTAGTTTTGCATTACTGCTATGATGTATTGCCAGCAGACTCACTTTTTTGTCCAGGCCATAAGCGATGGCGGCTGCAGTTGGTTCGTTGATGATCCGAAGGATGTTTAATCCAGAAATGGTCCCTGCATCTTTTGTAGCTTGTCTCTGAGAGTCATTGAAATATGCAGGTACTGTAATGACTGCATTCGTGACGGGCTATGAGGGAAAATATTGGAGCAGTTAAAACAATCTTATCTAAAACTTTCCAGTCAAGGACAAATGTTTCATGTACAGTCAAAACATGTGTATGCATTGCTAATGTTTACATGATACACACAGGCTAACAACTCCAGTACATGCTTTGTGACCCTAAGCCAATAAAGAAAGGGAAGATACATTTTCTAGAACAATTAAACATGTTTATAACCAAAGCAAAAGTAATAACACCAAAAAATAGTGTTTTCACCTTTCCAAGATAAGCTTCTGCAATTTCTTTCATCTTTACAAGCACCATTGAGGAGATCTCCTCTGGAAAAAATGTTTTGATCTCTCCTTTGTATTCAACTTGAACTTTAGGGCGTGAGGCATCGTTGATAACTTTGAAGGGCCAGTGTTTCATATCAGACTGAACAACCGAATCATCAAATCGTCGTCCAATCAGCCTTTTTGCATCTGCACATGGAAACCAGGATGAAGACGTACACAAGGTCCAAATGAAGTATCAATTCACACATATGAGGGGCATTCAAGTGAAACTGGGACCTTTTGCTTGTGCAGAATAACAGAACACAGTTTTTCCTCCCATACCCATCTCTACATAATCCCCTGCGACACTATTGCAATTATCCTATTTTTTAAGTTTCCACAGGTATCTTGTATATTACAGGAACTTGGCTGTGAGTTACCACATCACTCATACATTCCTGACATGGCAACAACTGATTTCTACCCGTTTGGTCCACTAAAGGAGTTCCTGGGAGGCCTGCATTTCAAATGTGAAGCATACAGTCCATAATACTGATGCATGATAATATTATAATATGATATTTTTTTTTATATAAATATAATATACATCAAACTATTTTTATTTTTCTGAAGTGTGTATACATTTATGGCTGACTCCGCATAGATAGATAGATGATCTGTTTTACTCTCATAACTGTGTTCTGCACAATCAATTGTTCCAGTTTGACTGGCACTTGACGTCCCTTATAGAAATTTGTGACAAAGTTACAAGCTTACCAAACACTGTGTTGGTAGGATTCAGAGCAACTTGATTTTTGGCGGCATCTCCAATTAGTCGCTCTGTGTCGGTGAAGGCAACATAACTGGGCGTGGTCCGATTACCCTGGTCATTGGCAATGATTTCAACTTTGCCATGCTGAAACACACCGACACAAGAGTATGTGGTGCCAAGGTCAATCCCAACTGCTGGTCCCTTTGACATGGTTTCTGCTTCCTGCAAATATTCAAAAAAAAAAGTGTACCATTTACTAATTTGTTCAATATATATTCTCCTCCTCTAAATCAGACTCCCCCCCCTTCTCACTGTATAGTGTCAGAGAGAGTGATCTAATGGTCTTTTTTCATACACTGGCACTTGTGCTTACTTTCATTATCCAGCACCTGTTCAGTTGATCTCTTAACAGACCTCAGCTGTCTGTGTGGCCTAAAGAGTCTTCAGCAGTCACAGAAATAATTAATCTTCATTTTTCATACACAAAGGCCAGAGTTGAAAAGGCTATGTATAGGCTGTTGTTTCTTATAATAAAAAAGAGGTTATCCGCGTACATCCACCTAATGATTATCTTGTAATCAAATGAAGATTTATTATTACCTCACAGTATGTCATAAAAGTTGACGATGACGCTAAGAACAGGGATAAGAAGAAATTAACAAAAACTATTTTCCTGCTGCCACATTGGCATAGTTTCACTTCGAAGTAAAAAGACTGCTCCTTCTCTAAAGTCCTTCTTTAGCACCGACGGGAATCATTTCTGCAAACATTAAGTTACATAACAGCATATGGGAGTGTCCTGGAAGCCTTGTATGGGCAGATTTCGAAACAATCATGAATGCCTGCTAGAACATTCTGCATGTTTTGGCACAAACTCACGCCGACTCAATACTCCCAGTGCAAAACTATCCAACACTTCAGTCATGAAAAAACAAGTTCTAGAAAATTCTTATGAATGTAAGACGTACATCTCTATAAAGTTTAAACTCGGGCAAACTACCTTAATTCAAAAGTATTTATTAACGTACACATGAGCAGACCTTTCGGTTTCACAAACCTAGTTAGAGCCAATTTTTAAAAGATTAACTGACAGCTGTCCTTGCCTGATATGACGCTTCAGAGTTCGCCTCTTGTCAGGTACTTGTTCCCGCTGTCACTGCGGTGCACGACGGCTTCAGCAAATTTACTGGCTACGCGCGCAGCCGTATCTTTTATACCGCCTGCTGGATTCCGTTACTAACGCCCATAGAACAATCCAGAACATGGAGGGTGGGATGCAGCCAATCAGAATCGAGAACCCAAAACTCCTCCGGCCAATCAGAAACGCGTGTCTGTATCACGCTCACTTCATACCACAAACGGAAGAAACAGTGAACTTCTTCTAGAAGTGACCTCACGTTATATTTAAGGCTATTTCATTAAGGCACTAACAATATCGAAATAAACATTTAAAAGTAGATAAAAATGATTTCAATAAATTTTAAACCACTCTGCAATATCAGTGTATGTGTTTTTTGTGATAAATTACTGTATGACTTTACCACATAAAAGTTTACCACTTCTGTACTGCTTCCATGCAAATGTTTTCTTATAATAACGTGAATGTAATAGTACAGTGTGTCTAACAGCAAACTCTTTTATTTCTAAAGAGCTACAGGAGCATGCTGAAGATTTATTCAGGCTGTGAGCCAAGTTCTTGAAACACTCCGTCTGCTGTTTGGATAAGAATGGGAAGAACTGTCTAGAACTCCACAATGCGGGTGTGAGAAGTAACAAGGCAATCTAAGAGGCTGACTAAAAATAGACGCTACTGTACTGAATAACATGCTGTACTAGGCTCTATCTACTACCATGCATGTATTTAACACTGTTGTATAAAATTGGCCACTTTAATAGGAGCATCTGAACACCTGCTCAATCATGCAGTTATTCAGTTAGACAGTTATATGACAGCAATACACTGCCTGAGGTTGTGCAGACACAAGTGAATAACTTTTAAGACTTTTAAGTATTTCAGAAACTGCTGATTATCAGAGCTTTCCTAACTAGCTATCCAAGGGCGTGGTGATCTTGCATGACAATGCAAGTCCACACACTTCTGCCCACACTGTCGACGCGCTACAAAATCTTTATTTAGAGGTGCATATATAAGCAATCAATCTATCAGTTCAATCAATCTATAACTGTCAACTGTCAAGAAACACCTATTTGTCATATTTTCCAATATTAATGATCTAATTAATAATCTATAGTATTAATGATGTTCTACATTTGTTTAACACATTAGATGTGAAAATCAGGAGACAAAAGCTAACATTATCTTATTATCTTTTATCTTACAATTATTAAATGTCTTCACCGTATAGCAAAAAATATTTTGCCTTGCCATTCCATAGCTCTTAGAGGTACTGTATGCAGTGTATATTAAAATAATATCATGAAAAAGTAGCATTTTTTATTCAAAAAGTGACAATAATATATTCTAGATTCATTACATGTACACTACTTGTCAAAATAATTTTAACTAGTATTGCATTAGGTAACTAATTAACAAAAACAACAACCACAATTAGTTGTTATTTTAAGATACGAAGGTCAGCTGTTCTGGGATAGTTCTTGTAAGAACAGTATTGTCAAGTGCATTTGCAAAATTCAGTTGCCAAGAAAACAAGACTTACCTCAGAAAAGAAATTAATTAATTACCAGAGTTACCAGCTGCAAAAATCACCAATTAACAGCACCTCAGTTTAGAGCCGTTACATTCAAAGGAGATTATTGCATATTTTGGATGCCTTCCGCATTGTTTTACAATGTAGAAAGAAATAAAAGACCATGCAATGTGAAGGTGTTAAGAAGGTGTGTCCAAACTTTCGCTGTGTAAAGTGAAAGATTTTACTTAAATTATATTTGTTTTAATTCCAATTATTGGCTTGCAGTTCATAAAATTAAAAAAAATTCAGCATCTCAAACTATTTTAATATTTTCTCAGATCAACCGGAAAAGGATGTCCAATACAACTTGTGAAATGTACATAAGTTACTTTATGCACTCAATACTTGGTCAGGGTTGCTTTACCATGAATTATTGCATCAGTGCAGTCTGGCATGGAGGCGATGAGCATGAGGCACTGCTGAGGCATTATTGAGGACAAGGCTGCTTAAATAGCAGCCTTTATATCACCTGTACTGTTGAGTTGGGTGTTTGTCATCTTCGTCTTGTAGATTCTCTATGGAGTTCAGATCAGGCAAGTTGGCTGGCCAATCAAGCACAGTAGTATCATGATTAGTAGACCAGTTAGTGTTAGTTTTGGCACAGTGGGCAGGTGCTAACTTCTGCTGGAAAAGGAAATTGGCATCTCCATAAAGTTTGTCAGCAGGTGTAAATGTGAAAACCTATTGATTGGCAACTGTGTTGAGTTTGGACTAAGTACTGTGGACCAACACCAACAAAAGACATAACAACCCAAACCTTCACAGACAGAGGGAAATCACAGTTGACTACAAGCAACTTAGATTCTTAGTTTCCCCTCCACTTTTCCTGCAGACTTTGCGACTATGATTTCCAAACTTAAGGAAATATTTACTTTTATCTGAAAAAAGGACATTAAAACACGGAGGAGTGGTTCATCTTTTTTTCTCCTTACCCCACGTAAGATGCTTCTGACATTGTATCAGATTCAGGATCCTAGGAAAGCAACAGTTGTATCCCATTTCCTGACGACATCTGTGCATGCTGGCTCTTGATGCACTGACACAAGCCTCACTCCACTCCTTGTGAAGCAAGTTCTTGAATTTGCTTTGCTTGACAACCAATCTTCTTAAGGCTGTGGTCATCCCTGTTGCTTGTGCACCTTTTCCTACCACACTTTTCCTTTCCAGTCAAATTTCCATGAATATGCTTCAATACATGCATGGAGTTTGCATGTTATCCTCCCACCCACTGTAGACAGGATAAAGCGATATAGACAATAAGTGAGAAAGTGAGTGCTAAGGAATAGACTGAAGGATAAAATGCTTTATACAGTATACTGTATGGCTAGTAATTTACTCAAACTTGCAATGAAATATTCTAATGTTTTGATGTACAGAAGTTTTTATTTTCATGAGCTGTAAGCTGTAATCATCCTCAAAATTAAACCATGAAATAAAAAAGGCTTAAAATATTTCACTTCATATTTAGTCAATCAATAATATTTGAGTTTCACTTTTTGAATTAAATTACAAAAAAATATTTTCCACAATATTCATATTTTTTGAGTTGTACTTCAAGTGGAAAACAAGTGATATCTTATAATAAGGGAAGACGAGTAAAGGATGGGAAAAGATGTTTTGGTGCACTGCATGGCTTGGGTGAGCAGTGCAGAGTTGTCAATGCCAGAGTTGTCAGTGCCAGAGTTGTCAATGCCAGCGCCAGAGGTGTGCAAATGTGTGGGAATAAGGCTACTAACTTCACAAAAAAATGGTATTGGCATTGATATATTTCTGCACTTACTGGACTACTGCATGTGGTTGTTGATAGGTCCACAGCGATTATTTCGGGTGAGGGTCGAATTGTGGTCTGGGGCCTCCTCAGAGATGTTTGCAAGGGCAGGGCATATCACAAAGACAGGCATGGATATTTGATTCAGATAAAAAAACAGATATATATACAACTACACGAACTGCCATTGTCTACCAACACTAATATACATACAAAAAGGAATGCAGGTGATTGTTACTACCTCGGGTTGTTAGAAGTAGGAAAATAAAACCTGCTTTTTAGGAAAACTCCCCAGGCTGATATCTGAATACTCCCCTTTTTTGCTGGATTGTTCTTGTTGTCAGTTGTTGTCACTGAAAGGATGTAGTGGACATGGATCACTCACAGGGCATTCATAGATTCATTTGTTGAAGTTGAATGATGTTGAAGTAAGAATTTGCTTATGGAATCCAAAGCACAAAATGAGATCAACATTCCCATTCATTCTCTGCTTAGAAATTAATAATACTATCTGTCAACATACATTGAAGCCAAAACAGGACACCATTAATATCTCTTGGGACAGTGGAAAGTATATCCAGGAACAGGCCTGCTTTCTCACAAAAGAGGTATACTGTATGCTTTGTTTAGCGGGAGTGATGAATTAAAGAAAAGCTATACAGACAACATATACTCCTGTTCACAGTAATGTGGCTTTGAACAAGAATATGTTGTTGCATATAATAGCTTCTTTTTGGTATGCCTGGAGGTACAGTATGTGAAAAATAGAAGAAAAAAAATACAGCAATATTTAGATACTAGAATTGTTTGTGTTTGTTTGAATGAACCAATGAATACCAATAAATTAATGACAAATGGCTACTGTACATTTATACTACCGCTTAAAAGTTTGGGATCACTTTCTAACTCTATGGTAGTTTTTTTTTTTTTTTCATTTCTTTCTACATTGTAAAGCAAATCTGAAGGCGTCCAAAATACTCAATAATCTACTTTAAACAGTTGATATTGAGATGTATCTGCTACTCATGACCTTATAACTGCTCTATTCCAAGGTGCTGTTAATTGGTGATTTTTGAGGCTGGTAACTCTAAATGAACTTCTCATCTGCAGCAGTGATAAGTTTTGGTCTTGCTCTCCTGGGAAGGTCTCCATGAGAGCCAGTTTCATCAGAGTGCGTGCTGGGTTTTGCAAATGCACTTGACAATACTGTTCTTGTAAGAACTATTTCAGGAAGGCTGCCCTTCAATGTCTTAAAATAACAACTTTTGTTGTTGTTGTTGTTGTTGTTGTTGTTGTTGCATAATTACCTAATTCCATATGTGTTATTTCATAGTTTTGAAATCCCCAGTATTGTTCCAGAACATAGAAAATAAATCACTAAACAAAAACAAAGAAATTTGCACGCGATCCCAATCTTTTGAGCAGTAGTGTAGGTATTTTAGGTGTAAGCCCAAGTATTAATAGTTACTAAAACATGACTTATCTTATTACAATATTCTATTTTTAGAATGGTGCTATATGTACCATGACTTTACTGTGTATAATAAAACGTAAGTTAAAAAAGTTGTGTATAGTTTGTAGTCTATGTCTTGGGAAAAGTTCAAGAGGCTGCTCAAGAAATATCTAGTGCCACAAGATGGAGACAGGCAACATAGAGCAAAACTTCCCAAGCCAGTACAGAACAAATATGCACTGGAAGAATGATAGCACACCACACATTGATTGAACTTTTCAGAGGATCGTAATGATGAACCTTAATTACAGTCCAATGCAGTAATGTAATTACTGCAGACAAGCTTAAACAAGATAATTCTGTTAAAATGTTGAGTTAAAAGTTTTCCCTGTACAGTTTAAATATGGGTCCTGCTTTAGAGGGCATCACTGAAAGGTTTCATATTGCACTTGCTTTTGTGTTTTCACACCCTTCACCTCAAAGGCAGTGCTAATAAATAGGCTCACTCTGTAGGTGGAAAACAGCTATAAAGCAAAGGTGAAACTAACAGCCATATGTCTAAAAGAATTTAAGGTAAGATATTGACATGCTCTAAATATTTTACATCATATAGCATAGAAAACTAGCAAATGCACTTTGTGTTTTTAAAAAAATTTTTAATTAAATGATTAGATTTTTTAAAAGTGTTTTAGACATATTTGTTGCCCTGACCATACTGGCTCAACTAAAGTGAACTGGTAACACATCTGCTCTAGTTCTGCTCAAGACTGGTTTATTAATGTGGTTGATTAACTAATGACCACCTTGAAAAACATGTGTTTTCAGGATAATGTGGAAAGCATTGCTGATGTGTGTGACTACACTAACTGTACACTCTAAGGCTCAGACAGGCTCTGCTATATGCAGTAATCACACTACCTTTAGACAAGCAGGTTAGTATCAAGCTCTACTGTTTGTTTCACATTTTTGTATTTTATTGAAAATAGTAGGATAGAATAAATAACTGGGACTTGTAATCTATACAGGGTGTCACCTGTGTAATAGGCTTTCTCACTGGAAATTGTAATGCATACAGTTTTTGTACTTGTATATCATGTGTTGTAACTTGTATGTCATGTGTAACTTGTATGTGATGCCTTATAAGGCCCAAGTTTTGTTAATACAGTTTGAATTGCATTCATATTTTACATAGAGTCCTAACACAGAAATAATTTCTGTCCCTCCAGTTAAAGGTTTCTCAAACTTTTTGGAAGCTTTGTCCTTAATCAGTGCACCCTTTAGTACAGATTTTTACAAATATAATCATAATATATAATTTTCAGACATATTAACTTTCAATCAATCAATAACTTTCTACCTTGATAGTATTAAAGGACTATTGCAATGCTGACAATAAGTGCTTTAGTATAGCAGGGGATTATATAGAGAAATAAAGGTAGTTTTCCTCTCATACCTGTGTTCCCATCAACAACAAAAAGTCCCGGTTTGACTTGAACGATTAGCTTGAACCTCATAGTATATTTCTACCACCGGATCAGTTAGGAATTACACATGGTCGTAAAACACTCCAGACATTCAGACATATTATGAATAATTGTCTCTTTTTCTTAGCTGACTGGGACATCACAGTATTATGTGGAACTGATAGTATCTATCTAAGCATCCTGCTGTGTCCAGTCTACTATGCTGGCTATAATGAATCTCTCATAGCCCTCAATGGAAAATTTAACATTCCAGCCTGCTGTGGAATTGTAGACTTGAAAGCCAGTACCCCTCTCCTGAAGTTTAATTTCTCAATATCTGCAGAGCAAATGTCCCTCTGTGACAATTCTCATGAGGTATGAACTATGAATACAATCTTTTCCCCACACATCTTACACTGGGAAAAAAGGCTGTTAAAGTGGAACCAGAACTCACAACTTTTGATTTTACATATCAGTTACAAGATACAAATTAAATAAAAAATATGAAATATGCAATAAAGAGTACAGTATATTCTTCTCATTTTTATTATTGCTTCTTTTCATGTTTATTAAGGAATTTGTTATTTTTAAATAAAGTTTTATTTTACAGAATGTTTTTAAACGAACATAAGTGTTTTTTTTAGCTTACAGATGAAATGGTCACAGGCGAATTTTCTGACTCCAGAGTCCAGTTTGTGAACATTTCTGGAAGCATTGTTTCTTGGAACCCAGTCAGAGGGCCATTCACATACCAACCAAAGCTTATATATCAATTCTCCTGCTGCTACCTGCTGCAGTATTTGGTCAGCATCACTAAAGAAAATCCGTAAGTAGAGCCTCACTGTTATAATTTATGTGTATTGTAAATTAACCTATAGATATACAACTGAATATTGATTCTGCCATGTGATTGTGTGCAGGTCAGGCATGAACAGAGCTGCCCGAGAGAACAGAGGAAGTTTTATTGATGCATTGCATGTGAATCTTTTCACTGTAAGACTGCTGTTTAATTTATTCTGCATTCTTCATTGGCATGCATGATTGCAGGAGACTGTTATAGATATGGTTTTGTTTTTATTTTTAAGAATCGGCAATATACACAGCCTCTAAAAATACCCGAAAAGGGGCTATCACTGAAAACTCGGATATATGTCCAAGTTAAGGCAACAAATCTCACTAAAAGGTATTTTTTTCAGATTTAATAAAACAGTCGACCAAGTAAAAATTGCAAAAGTTGACTTTTTTTTGTGGCATTCTTTTTTTTTTTGTTCTCAACAAAATTTGTAAAGGTTGAATGTCCTGCTTGATCGCTGCTTTTCTACAACAAGCCCTTATCCAACAAGCACAGTTTATTATGATCTTTTTGTTGGGTGAGTTTGATATAAATGAAAAAAAAGAAAAATCACCTTTCTAGAAGATTTTATAACAACATTGTAAGGGCAGTTTCTTTTCACTGCAGGTGCAAACGTGATGGGCAGACAGTGGTGTATTTAAATGGGGAATCCCAAGAAGCACGCTTTTCCTTTGAGGCCTTCCACTTTGTGGAGCACCAGAATGTGACAGTCTCTACATTCTACCTGCACTGTGTCACCCGACTCTGTGAGAATTCCACCTGTCCCTCCATGCTCCCGGTAACTATATTAACACCATGTTCCACCCCTGTGGCTGTGGAAACATCTGAGTTTTGTGTGAGGTTTTAATTACATTCAATAAACTGGGACAGTGGTGGATTAGTGGGTATTTTTTCTGGGTTAGTGAATGGATGGTTTTGAGTTTAAATCCCAGGGGTGTTGCTGTAGTTTTGAAAATATAGTTCAATTTTAAATGGTATTAGGAAGTTCATAGCTCCTTCTAAAAAGTTTCAAGAAAAAAAAAAAAATGTGTGTGTTTGCACACCAAACCTCACAGAGATTAGATCACACAGGGGAATGTTGTGCAACTTGACAACGAAATAAACAGATGTAATGTGGCCCTCATTTAGGATTTAGCATTTTGCTAGACATCATTTTTGAGTACAGGCATTATTCATACACTCTTAGACTGTGATGTGGCATGAGGATTTGGTTTTACAATATAATGTTCTATATATAAGGTTCTACAGTGAAAAAGATTATTCACAAGTATGGAAAGTATACAAGACAGTTGCTAATCTTCTCAGGAGTGGACACCCCAGCACATTCACCCCAAAGTCAGACTGTTCAATCCTCAGACAAATACAAAAAAACCCAAGAGCTATATCTCAGACCCTATAGGCCTCACGAAGCATGTTAAGGTCCATGACAGCACAACATGATAGAACAGTTAGAAAAAGAATTAACAAGTTTAGTTTGTTTGGAAGGGTTGCCAGGAGAAACATCTTCTGTCTTAAAAGAACCTGGAAGCACAACTGAGGTTCACAAAACTGCATCTGAACAAACCACAAGACTTCTGAAACAATGTCCTATTACCAAATCAGACAAATGTGAAGTTGTCACACCCAGGGCCCAGACTCTCAGGCATCCTAATGGCAGAAGATTCCAAGCTGTCTGCCAATTTTCATGAGTTTTTGAGCATGTTAAGACCCCCAAAGAACCCAAAATAGGGGGGTGGGGGTCGGGGGACAAGAGGGTCCTATAGTGCTTGGGCCCTAATTAGCATTTTGTAGTTGATCATTGGAATTCTCAATATTAAGTCCAAAGAGATACTGATGCTAGTGAAGAAGGACATCGTTGGGGTGGGGGGAAAATATAGATAGCAGAAACTTAAACATGGTCAAAACATCAATTTAATACATTTTTAACAACACCAAGAAGGTCCGCAAGAACATGTAAGACAACTAAAAGAGAATTCTTCAAAAAAAAAAAAAAACATTTACAACATCTAGCCAGGAACACTGTGTAGGAGGTAGGCGTATCATTGTCGAGGCTTGTCAACCAAGACGATTCTTAATGAATGTAAATTCAATTCAATTCAATTCAATTTTATTTGTATAGCGCTTTTAGCAATTGTCATTGCCGCAAAGCAGCTTTACA
>JAOVVB010000050.1:10145179-10168345 GCA_028570985.1 Heterobranchus longifilis | reverse complement strand
ATCTGTGATAATTTCATTAACTATAACTGCTTTAGATGCGAGAGATCTAATATTTAACAGTCCTAGCTTCAGATCAGTAAATAGAGGTTACCACTGGGTAACCACTGGTTAGAGTTAAAGAAAGGGCCAGATTAGATGCTTATGACAGCTCTTCACATTACAGATAGATAATAGCCCAAAACATAATGCAAACACAACACAAGGCAAAGAAATTTAGAGCTAGTCACCTGACCCCAACTCTATTTAAGCATGCTTTTCACCTTTTGTTTAAAAAAAAGACCTAAAAGACCCACAAACAAGCAGCAACTAAAGGCAAAGACCAGGCAAAGCATCCCAAGGGAGAAAAAAGTATTTGGTGCAATGTTTTTGCATCCAAGTAATAAAAAATTCTGAGACAGAATGTACTCCCAGGAGAATGCTGTCTACCAGAAGCTGGAAGTAGAGTCCAAGATCTGGAAAATCTTTGGCAATGCTTGGGTAGACCTCTTTGCAGAGGCCAACTCAACTTATTGCCAATTCCGGTTCTTTTTTTTGAGAGCTGAAAAGATCACTGGCACAGGATGCACTGATGCCCAATAAAATGTGTAATATACACTTTTGGTCAAAAGCAAAAGGACAGCTGGCCACTGTAGCAATAGTGTGGTCAGGTACTGATGTTGTGCAAGAAGTCCTGGTTTGCAGCTGCCATTTTATTTCATTGGGGTTATGTTCAGGATTCTCAAGTCAACTCAAGTTCTTCCACACCAACCAATGGCGACCATGTACTTATGGACTTTATGCACAAGATTTTATGCTCACTTTATGCACAAATACATTACCCTACTAGAACAGACTTGGGCTAGGCCCATACATTCCAGTTCATTAAAATGAAATCATTTAAAGACATGTGTGTGCAATTTTGTGACAGTGTGGGGATGTCCACAGAATGTATAGATGTGATGGTCAGGTGTTCAGCTGTCCACGATAATGTAGGCCTATATCAGGAAGCATTTTTGTGAAAGAGTTTATGTGATAATTATGAGTGTGAGGTAATGTGAAGTCTATAAATAAGCAACACTGCACATTTGAAATTGTTTCCTATGTACATAATAGTTTAACCTGTTAAATCTGCTCATGATCAAATACATATACTTGTTATCATGAAATCTGGGGAGAAACAGCTCTGTATTAAGTACAGGTGAAGTTCTTGATGTCCAGATATGAATTTTCAAAACCCAGTGAAATGTCAACTTGTTTTTCAAAAACCTGCATGTTTGTTTATTTGTAGAACTGTATAAAGAATGCAAGAAGGGCACTTCAGCTGAGTCAGTACTTAAGCAATGGGCAAACTATTTCTTCAGGACCAATCAAAACCAGAACTGAAAATGGTGAGTATAACAGCTGACTTTTACTTTAATGGTGAATATTACATCTGACTTGACACTAACAGTTCAGTTTATACCAAACAAGGAATTCAATTTAAATTTCCATGATACTTACATTTTTGGAATCATTCACTTTTTGTTACCCTGAACAAAATGACCTTAAGTAAATCTTTAAATATTCCCACTTAATTCATTGCAACAATATTTTTTTCTCCAGCTACATCAACACACTCAGTTTATAAAGACTGTGTGACAGGGGTCGCCATTCTCACATGCTTGTTGAGTGTCTGCTGTATTGGGCTGGTGGTGAAGATTTGGATCTATGGGAGGTGCACATGTTCAGATTAGATGAGATTTTTTTGTTTCCAGTTTCCAGACCAGTAAACAGAACTACTTAAAAAAGAGTAATTAAGACAATATCTTTCATTTGTATGCTCTGTAACCTGAGGAGGTAATTAGGTAATTTTTGTTAAATTCTTGCTAATAATTACTGTGAAGAAACTTTACTGTACATTGTGTTGTAAAAGAAATGAGACAATAACAAAAAATACTGACAAGAAGAATATGTGTGGCTCATTTGCTTTGTGGTTTTATAGGGCACTGATGGCTCAATGGTAGGTGTTTCGTCTGCCATGCTGAAGATATGGGTTTGATTTCCAGCTTGTGCTCAAACCCCGGCCACTGGATCCAGTGCTGGTCCCAAGCCTTTGCGAAACACTGTATATTTCATATATTTATTGGATATTCCTGAAACCCAGGGCTGCCGCTAGACCCCTTTTACCAGGCACATTCCCCAGTATTTATCTGATTTGCCCCAGTAAAATCTCAAATTAGAGTTTAACAAGCACCTGCAGTGGATATAAATAATTTCAGACCTTTTTTCCACCTTCAACCAAAAGTAAAAAAACATTTATGAAATAATGTAGTTGCATAAATATGCACACCCACACTTGATTTTATTACAGCACAGTCTTTTTGGGTAGGAATTTACTAGCATGGCACCTCTTGACTTGGCAATATTTCCCCATTTTTCTTTGCAAAAATGCTCCCCTGCACTGCCCTTTTTAGATCACCTCACAGATTTTAAAGATTTTCTATTTCTAAATGTTTTATCTTTTTCTGGTGAAGCATCTTTTTGTTTAATTGGATGTATGCTTTGGATCATTGTCATGCTGAAAGATAAAGTTCCTCTCCATCTTCAGCTTTCTATCAGAAGCTTGAATTTTGACTAATACAGTTAAAACTTGGACAATTCATTCCACAACCTAAAAATATAAAATTAAAATATAAAGCACAAATAAAACAAATTAACCTGCACCTTACCTTTGAAAAGAATCCTGACAAAGCAGGGTTTCTGTTAGTGTGTGTGTGTGTGTGTGTGTGTGTGTGTGTGTGTGTGTGTGTGTGTGCATATGTGTGTGTTTGTGAGCGCAAATACACACGTGTATCGGTGTGGGCATGTATGTGTGTGTTTGTGAGCGCAAATACACACGTGTATCGGTGTGGGCATGTATGTGTGTGTTTGTGCCCGCACACGCATGTGTGTTTGTGTGAAGACGAGAGGAGGGGAGGAGGGAGGGAGCTACGACACATGTACAGTACTACACAGCCAGTACTTGCCAGAAATTCCTACAGCTCATTTAATGTTGCGTTAGGGCTCTTGGCAGGCTCCCTAATCGGTTTTCTTTTCATCCTTTGATCCATTTTGATCCAGGTCATTACACTTTAGCAGTATGAGGCAGTAGAGCTTTATAATCTGGTTAAAGAGAAATGTCTAAGGCTGTTGCTGAAATCATACAAACAATCTGTATTTTTTTCTCTGATAGTTTGTGATTGATACAATGAATTAGATGGGACTAAGAAAAAACACTCAAATTATACAAATACAAATTTGAAACATGCTTTTTGTTTGTCATGTCAATAAATCACATACTGTATACCCCATAACACCTGCCAACATAATAACAGCCCACAAACGTAAAAAAAAACCCTGAAAACATAGTACATTTCCAACAAACATAATAGCAGTTTCTATTACATTTAGAGGGATTTATTACATTTGTAGGAAGGCTTTTAATCTCTTACTTATAGATCCTTAAAACCTGTCCTTGTCATCGGTTACAGAAGACTTTACCATCTACAGGGGATCCAGCCAAGGTGTATACTCACTTCTGAACCAAACATATCATTTTGAACAGGATTTGTATCTTTGGTCACACAGAAGTCGATTACACAGAGTCTGGAAGAGATGCTGGAAAAAGACTGTAACCTTAAAACAAGGGAAAACATTAAAGTGCACAGTAACCAGTAATTAATTCACCAGTAACCAGAATCAATCAATTGTTTTCATCTTGATCAGCAGGAATTTCTGTCCAACTTAGATACAGTATTTCTAATTCTGCACCAATCATATTTACAATACATGCATGATCCCTTTTTCTGAAGAAAATTCTGTTGAAGGCAAGTGATCATAACCTTATTCTTTTAAAAATAATGTAATAATAATAATAATAATTACTATTATTATCATTATTATTATTATTATTATTATTATTATATGTGGCACGGTGGTGTAGTGGTTAGAAATATGTCCTAGCACCTCAGGGACGAGGATTTAAATCCTGTGTTGGGTCTGTATTGGAAGTTAAAATAAAAAAAAATCCTAGCTAAAATCCTAAAGTGGCTAAAGTTAATTTATATGTTAATGTTTTATTGCACTTGATTGGGCGTCATCATTCATACCCTACCTCTCACCCTGTGTCAACTCCTACATTTCTTGTGGTAATGACCATGATTTTAGTAAGCTGGTTAGCTAAAGTGATGTATACAGTAGCAGACAGCCAGCAGTTTGTCAACTGCATTGCAGCTGTCACTCAATTTGCCCAAGCCCCAAATTATGTTTAAAATTATGGATTAATATAATTTTAACTGATGAGTTATGTAACAATTCAAACCTTTACAGTTGTCATGAATGGTAACTTTACATATGGAGACCAAACGTTTTTTGTTTTTTTTTTGTACAAGGCTGTAAACATGTTTATTTCTATTATAAAGTTGGGCATTTTAACATGGTGCTTTATGAGGATTGGCTAACTTTTGAAGCCAGTTCCTTCTGGTCAAGAAGCTGCATGTTTTGACACTTTTGTGTTGGTTTCTTTTTTCAGAACCGGAGGTTGCTCCTTGGATATGCCAAGCCTGTATTGTTATACTGGCTTTTGACCCAGCTATTATTCTGTCGTTTTTGTGATTTCCTGGTTTGCTATATTGTTGATACCTGACCTATTTGCTCATTTTTTACGCCTTTGTATGCTCCACTGCTTTCAATAAAACCACTATTTTGCAACTGCATCCACTTATGACGCGGGGAAACCACCTTACAATGAACTGAGCAAGCCTTGGGTTTGTAATCACCGAAAGGATATAAATATGACATACAATAAACATTCAATCGCAAAATTTGGATTGTGAAAAGGTGGGATCATAGTTAGTGGAATTGGCAATATCACAGATTAAAACAATGGAAAGAATTCTTAATCTCTTATATAAAAAATATTGGAAATACTGTAACTTTTTAATACACAACAAATAATCATATAGCTAGCATAGATTAGCATATAGATAGATTAGCATAATAGATAGCATATACTGTATATTTAGTCTGTGATTCTGAACCCATCCAAGTGCAGATTACGTGCAAATTGTTATAATTGTGTGATGTAATCTATTATGGAGTAAACCACCAGACAACAGTTTACAAAAAAAAAAACCCTGATTAATGATTGTGAGCTCAGCTTTTTAAAACAAGGGGCATGCAATGGCAAATATGTGGATGGGTCTGTCTCCACTGCCATTTATATTATTTGTAGGTCTCGGTTTCCCTTACAGAAAAAAAAAACCTTTAAACAGGAAAAAAACTCTTAGAGAAAAAGTACCTTATCTTGCTGTGACCTTGACCCTGTTTGGATCAATTCTAAAGTCATATTAATGAATCTGCCCTGTTAACATGACACCATCTATTGTCAGAAGCATAATGTGTAGAATACAATAAATAAACAGTCAATAAATCAACAATTTATTTTGTGCACTTTTGATCAAAATAACACTATGTGATGACAAAGTAAGTCATACTGCTGTGAATATTTTCAAATATCATCCACACCCTAAGCTACAGGAATACAATACAATGCTTTTAAATATGTGAAATGTTTATTCACCGATTTAATGTTACTATATGATTAGAAGTGCTGAGTAATATAATTCAAACACTATTCATACTTGTAATCAAACATTTTCAAATGTTACTTCCTTGTATTTTTAGCTGTTGTCACTATTCTCAAAGGCAACACATCCTCCACCCATTCACTTGGTGAATTCATCATCCTTTGCCATAAAGCAATCTCTGTAGCAGTAGAGTCCATCCAGTCCACTTTTTCTCCATAACTTTGCCCTGTGAGAGAGATAGAAGTAAAAGGATTCTTACTAATCTCTACTCTGGAGTTACTAAAGTTACTCCAGATGATAATGATGATTATTATTAGTAGTAGTAGTAGTGGTAGTAGTAGTATAATATTATGAAAGTAGAAACACTAAATCATTAATTATGTGAAACAGAAGCTATATACAGTGAGGTCAATAAGTACTTGATCACCCTGTGCTTATTGTTAGTAGTATTGTGCCAATACTTATTGACCTCACTATATTTATCACTGATTATACAGTTTTGTGTGTAGGACCACCAGGGCATTTTGGGCACTCATCCCAGAACGATAATTCACGATCGTTTTAATTTGGTGGTAATGGCTTTGCAATGATGTTGCAAACATGTCAACTTTTGGACAGTGTTGTTTTTGAAAATTAGAATGATAAAATGTTGAGATAGCATTGAATGAATTGCCCAAATGCAACACTGTAAATACAACTTTAAAACATCAGAATTTGAACATTTGTTTGTAGCATTTATGCTGATCTCATTTGCACCCACATCCATGGTCTCCCTAAATATCTAACAGGATTTAATTTAATTTACAATTAAATTCAATTGTATTTATATACAGTGGCCATTGTCACAAAGCAGATTTACAGGATCAAAAGAAAATTAGGGAAGAGTATGAAATGTGTGAGAAAATATGTATAAATCAAAATGATCAGTTTGTCCCTGGTTTAGAATTCTAATCTGACATTGTGACAACAGCTTCTCGTACATAGCACATAAAGGTCATGTCACAAATCTCTTTGTATTGTAATGTTATCTGTTTGATTTTCTTCCCGAAAGATTATTGTGAGATGCATCTTAGCTGCCAAATTACTGAACTGTAATATAGTGTATGTTTGCAACTTGATCAGCATGTTCCCTAGTGGTTCATCCTCGTGCCATCGTTTTGGTATTAATTTAGTCTAAGGTTTTTCCATCGTTTTGGTATTAATCTAAGTCATTTTTGCAACATTGTTAGGGGCATTTGTTATCCCATTAGCATGTAGACAGCATTTTCCCAATGGCATTTCTTTAAAGGAATTCTTTCAAAAACTTTCAAAAATGAATAATACTAATATTGTACCAGTGTCCTTACATAATGTACATATAGGAGCATAGCCAGTCTTTATCTTACCATACAAAATAAATCTAGTTATTTAAAAACAGATGTAAATCTAATAAACTGATGACCATAAGGGCTCATGCTAAACTAACTTCACATCAAACAACAAGTTATATAAACCAGTGATACTGTACGTCTATACCTGTTCCCAGGCCGAGTCTCAGTCCTCCAACCAGATGATCAACCAGTCGGTCGTGATTCCACACTGCGAGCTCCACACAGGCCTCTTTCAGGTCCTCTGTCCTGAATCCATCATACACCATTGTGTGGTTAAACACAGGACTTGCTGTCTTCTTTAACACTCGTGTCTTCTGACAGCTCTTTTTGCCGGTGTCTGGCAGTACACAACTATAAAAACAAACACAAAACACGATGGGTGATTTAGGATTAATATTAGCATTAATCTTGACATAGAACTGAGATAACTAAGATAAATGTTTGTAAGTTGTTTAACGAAATGTAACATCTAAAATGGGCACTTCACCATAAATAGGCCACTTGAATTTAAATCTGTACTAAATACAACAAATTTATGAAATATATTAGTAACAAATGTGTGATTTTCAAAAAAAAAAAAAAAAAAAAGTTGTCACTTCAAGAAATCATTAGCTTTGATAGACTTTAGCTTAAATTAGGACACACAATGTTTGGTCCTATGCTCCCAGAGCCCCACTTACACAAATATGAATCTTGGAAAACACGCACGCACTCACACACACACACACACACTCAATATTGCAGAGGAATTAATTCCCCTGCAGTATGCAGATGTGCAACAGATTGCATTTTTTTTATTTGACATCTGTTACGCACTAATACATTTGGCAGGGCCCTGTATAACTGTGTATATTACACATAAATCTGTAGTCATGATTACACAATAAAGCAGAACAGTAAGAAGATGAAAGCATATATGTACATGTGTAAATATTTTATGCTCTTTGAGGACGTTACCATTTCACATATGGGTTTACAGAACCTCGGATAGAAGGAAGGTTCTTGCACTCTTTGACCCAGATGTGAATTTCACCTGATCCTAGGACTGACTTTGCTGAAACAGAGACAATTAAAAAAAGAATAAATGAAAAGACACTTCGGCACCCAAAAATAATCTTCTCATTCTGTGGACTGGTTTATTTACTTCAATGACTATATTTACTTTATTTGACATTCTCATACACACATGGCAGTGAAAGGACTGCTGGTATGATGAGCTCATCCCAGAACTCTCTGTCACAATACACCGATAGTGAACATTCTTTTAATACACTTAGAACTGCTTGGCTTTGAACAGTGCTCCTATCACCCATAACATTAAAACTGATTATTAAATATACACAGTAAACTAGTGACAGGATCATGGGCACCCAAGGCTCATCTGTGTCTGTGGGAGCAAAGGCTAGCCTGTGTGGTCCAATCCCACGGAAATGGTAAAGTAGCACAAATTCCTAAATAAAAAGTCAATATTGGTTGATGAACAAGCCTCCAACCTCTCTAGAACTCAATCAGATCAAGCATAATATCTATGGGATGCCCTGGACAATCAAGTATGATCATTTAGTCCCCATCTAGCAAAGTTTTGTTTGACACTGTCTCTAACTCATTTTTTTTTTTTTTGCTTTGATTTTGCTCATTAGGGATCTCGTTTTCTATTGAACTGCATTGTGACAGTGACTATTATGATAAACACTGTACAAATAAAACTGAATTTCATATCAATGTTAAATTAAATTAATTAATCTATTTTAGACAGTTGCTATATAGTCCACTGGAAACCTTTAGTAGACAAAGATTTTATATTTCATATATGTCACGAGTCACAAACGTATTATAAAGGGTTCAGTTCTTACAGAGGTAAGAGTGAGGTAAGAACCGTATGGCCAGTCTCATCTCTCCTCTATCATCTGTTGACAGGATACTGCCTATGTTCTGAAAGGGGAGGATGAAAGAATTTTGACATAAGACAAAACCATTTTATCTACAAAATCTGTTTAATAAAATAAAAAATATACAATGCAGTCTAAAATTCAAAAATTCATTGAAATTCTAAAACATTAATATCTGGGATTTTTTGATGAAAAAATGCATATGAAAAGAATTATTTAAAGTGCTTAAATATATTTATACAGTAATTTCCTAAAAAGGTAAAGAGCTATATCTTACCCGTGGTTTAAGAGATAAACAGTTCATCTGAGGATTTTCAAAGTCCCACTTGGAAAGATCAATCTCTGTCTCTCCCAGAAAACTGTTGCGGCCAAACGTGTCATTGTGCCAAACAGACAGGTTAAGCATCTGGGTTTTTAAGTACTCCATTCGAACTCTATACTATATGAGGTTAAATAAGAAAGTAAAATACTGTGGTTAAAATTTATAACTACGTTTCTATGTATAAAATATATGTAGCTGTGTTTTTATTGTTTGGATTGTGTGCACTTTAATTCCACCACAAATGCATCTCCTAGTGCAGTTAATGTACAGTTCTGTGTAAAAGCCTTGAGCCTCCCCTAATTTCTTCACACTTTACTTCCAAAGAGCCAGACTTTAATATATTTCTTAATGTACTCTTGAGGAATTGTTCTCTAGGTTGTCATTGGCTCTCATTTTTAATCCAGTTAGTTAAAAACATTTAACTAACTAAACCTAGGTGTAATTGATGACAGATGATCAGACCAGTGATTAGTATACTGTTGATGCTGAATGTTGGAACAGACAAAAGGGGAAAATGGGGTTGCTACTGAGGTTGTTGCATAATTGAATTTAATAAAAAATAAAGAAATGGATAGCTCAAGACCTTTTTACAGTACTATATATGTACATGTGTAAGTTATTTCATAATATTTACCCTTAGAATCTCATTATATGTTGGGTTCAAGGTCTTCTTTTTCACTGATGTTTTCCTTTTTCCCAAATTGGCAGTGTCAGGTATAAGGTAACTTTTAACATATCTAAAACAAGAGCAAGTTTGAGTAAGCATTTATTTTTGATTCACATACAGTATACACTCACTGCCCATTTTTTTAGGAACACTGGTACACATCTCTTCATTTACAGTATGCATGTATCTAATCAGCCAATCACATGGCAACAATGCAATCTCTTGGAGATACAATTCTGAGTACCAAAGTGAAAAACACCCATTGTGCTCTCCGACCAAAGGAGCAAATTCAGCCAGAGACAGGTTACCACGAAGTGTTCTTCAGACCGCAATCTTTAAGAAACTTGAACACCTCATTCATAAGATAGGTCTGAAGAGAGTGTAAAGACTATACTTCAAGTTGACAGAAAGGCTATGGTAACTCAAATGACCAGTCTTTGTAGTCTGAATTGGTTACAGGTTACCATCAGAAGACGACATGAGGTTCCAGTCCTGTCAGCCAAGAACATGAATCTAAGACCGCAATGGGTTCAGGCTTACCTAACCTACACTGATGAAGATTGCCTAGTCTTATTTAACCTTCATCTATCCAGTTTCAATGGTCCTCGATGTCTGATGTGTTGTGTTGCTCTACATCACATGATTTTCTTAATTTCATTTTCATGATTGGATAATTGCATGAATGTAGGGGTATAAGAGTTCGTATTAAAGCTAGTATATATCACTCTTAACAGAGACACTGAGGTAGTACAAACGTTGCAGACTACGCACGGGTCAGATCGATTCCTCTTCACATCTACCGCGGCCAGATTTTGGCACTGAACCACAAAGATGTGGAACTCCCTCAGCTTTTGGACATAGTTGATTGAAAATTGGATAGTTCCTTGAACATCAACATTGGCAAAATCTACACTGGAAAGGCTCAGGAAGCTCGAGCTCATCTGTGGAGATCAAACACGTGAAGAAACTGAGGGCCAGGAAAATGAGTAGTATCAATAAAACATTATGATATATTGATAGCGTAGCAACAGCACATGTAAAACACATTTATTAACCTAATTTATTAAAACATTAAGCAAACAAACCGAAGACACCGTGGGCATGCGTGAGATGTTGCTTGGTTTAGTTTGCGGGCTGCTGTATTTCCAGTACTTGCCACTGTGGGAGCTGCACTCTGAGTCACTCACATCTCCATCATTCTACATAATAAGCACAAATACATACAGTACATTTTGAACAAATGTCAGATTTTTATTGTGTGCTTGAAACTTCAGAACTAGCCTAAGCAATATTGGCATATATTATAATAATAATTAATTCTATATGATCATACTATACCTCATTCTCCAGGAATGAGGGAACCGATTTGCTGATCTTCCTCAAGTGCTCCTTATCTGAGAAGGAAGACGAGGATGGGGATGGCGTACTGGAGACTGTACGTATAAAAGAACGAAACATAAAAATGGTATTAGTTTTGTATTTGTCATGAATGCCTAATGGCAAAATGTTTTCCCAAGAAAAGAACTTCATACTTGCATAGCTGCTAGGCATGGAATCATCCACGCGCTTGCTTTTTCTAGTTTGTCCTACAAAAGAAGAGACCACATCAAAACATATTAAAACGTCAAGCTTATTCTGTGCTGCACAATGAGACATTTTACCCACCATACAGACAAAAGGGTTTAATATTACTGAAGGTGGAGATTTACAGAGTCATGACAATGAAAAGAAGACTTGTAGCTACAGATTGGTGAGAAGATATTACAGATATATAGACTGTGTTGTAATCTTTTGGCATATATTTCAACAGATCAGCTTAATTACATCTACAAAAGAAAATCCCACATGACTCATGGTATTTTGTGCCACTATTGAATACAAATAGCACTCACTTGGTAGTGCAGTAATGTCTTCAAGGCTTTTATGGTATACAGGCCTAGTGGCCGCTCGTCTCAGCACTTCCTGGACTAGGCTCACCTCAGTGGCTGCCATACATGGAAAACAGAATAAAAAAAAAACAATTCAAAAAAGTTGCAGAAAAGTAATGAGACATTTCCACCAAAGAAAAAAAACTCTGTATGAACTTACAAACTTTAAAAACTTGTATTGCTGCACAATTAATCACATACTGTATCAACTGAAACTGTAATATGGTCCTAAATTATTTAAGCATAACAGGGTGCAATTTATTATAGGTAATATACTCATAGTTAAAATTTATGAGTCTGTCATTAATTCAAATACTGGTTTAATTTTT
The DNA here is from genome assembly GCA_028570985.1 of Heterobranchus longifilis. Lineage (NCBI taxonomy): Eukaryota > Metazoa > Chordata > Actinopteri > Siluriformes > Clariidae > Heterobranchus > Heterobranchus longifilis. Next base: position 10,156,255 of record JAOVVB010000050.1, on the reverse strand, counting down.
TAAAATACTTTTCAGGTGATGACATATTGGCAAGCATCGTTTTCATGTGATCATTAGTCCAATTATTTGGTGTTAGCCTAGATAAATACAGTAAGTTTGAATACAAAATTATTTTTTACATTTAATTTAAGCATTTTTTTAATCAAATTGTGCAGTCCTAAAACCCTGTATTTTATCATGGACCCCATTATAACAATAATAGGTGGGACTAACTCATGTATTACACATACTGTACAATTGTGAAAAAATCACTGCCTGTTTGAGATCTTTTATCTTTATGAAAAGTCTTCCGTAAATGTTTATTATTAGTAGTAGTAATAGTAGTATTAATAAATGATCCATGTTAAATTGGTGTTAAAATGGGTAAAACTTATTTAAGTTTAAATTTCCCTCTATACTTTTTTACTACTATAAAAAAAAACAAAAAAAAACTACGTTTTACACAAGGAATACAAGGAATATATATATATCTGAGAAGGATAAAATATATATCCTATCTTAGGATATATGCACAAGTCCATCATCTGGGCTAAAGTGGCATGTTTACAACCCAGTAATAAGTCATTATTAAATTTTAGTTAGTGTTTAATTTTAAGCATCAAGTTTTGCGAAAAAGAAATAAGAATATCTCACAGTTTGCACTTGTACCAGAGAAGGAGTCATCTCTGTTTAATACGCTCTTAGGATTGACATCTTCATTAGCATGTGCACTGGCTCGTAGTTCCAAACTCCCTCTACTGGTGAAAAGCTCTGCGGAGTCTTGGAGTGTGTCAGCTTTTTCATAACAGCACCTCACACTATCACCTGCCTGAAATGGGGTGCAGACTATATCACTTCTCTGTTCTGTAACTTGGGGCGAACTGAACATGCCTCTATTTCCTGTGATATCCAGATAATCCTGGTAGTCTCCTGGAATAAGAGACCTGGCAAGTGGTTGAGAATCAGAATCCTCTGGAGTGCTTCTCTCACTCGCCTTATGCTTACTCGCTGTGATTTCTGGAAACTTTTTTACTTGTAAATTAGCTTCTGGTGTTTTTGTGGATGGTAAGATTGTACTTTCTGTTGTTACTTCCTGGGATTGCAAGAGTAAATCATTATCTGGAACTTCTGTGTGTAATGCAAACATGCTGGTAGCACGTCGAAGCGAATTTCCTCTTCCATGTATAGTTCCTTTCCTACTAGTTCTAGTCTGCAGTTTTGATTCTTTATTAGCCATCCATGCACTTTTAGAGGATGCTGTATCTTTTTGCTGAGGACAATGGTCTGATGTCTGCATGTCTGATTCAGTTAAAGAGGTATGCAAGTTACATGTGGTACCAGCATCCGGATGTCTGATAGCAGTTTTCTCTTGTAAAGAGAACTGGAGCCCTCTGTCTGTCTTTGGAAACAGTGCATTTCCACTATCATTTACAAACCCTTTGTCTGACTGGTTTGGGGAATCCTTTTGGTTCAAGGAATACTTTTCATCCACCACTTCAGGCTGACTCACCTGTTTCTGAAGTTTTGTATGTTTAACTTCCTGACGTAATGGGTTTTGATTTATGTTTTCAAAATTGGGTGATTGCTTGCTAGATCCTGCCCAGAAATCACGAAGCATCTTGAACTGTAAACTGTCCATACGTTCTGCTGTGACTGTCTTCTCTATTTTGTCTCGTAGAGGAATAACTGTGAAATTTGCAGTCTGTTCCTCTGATTCTGTGCCAATGGATCTAAGATCATATTCTGATTTAGTGAACCTCTTATTCAGCTTTGTACATGCCGCAGATGAGTTTGTGTCATTTGCTGCTGTTGCTTTCATATATATATTTGGTTGCAATTGCTCTTTCTCCCAGAATGATTTGAGATCTTTTATCCTTTCTGCTCTGTTGTCTTGTTGCTGTATGCCTTGCTTTACTAATGGAACTGCTTTTTGTTGCCGTGAGTCAACATCTGTTGTTGGACAATTTTGCTGTGATTCGTTTAGCTCTGTCTTTATTTTCCGATCAACCTCCTTCGTGTGTCCTTCCTCAATAGGGTGCACCTTTCCTTCAACATTTTCTTTGCTCAGGTCTTCTATCTTGGACCCAGAATCTTGTAATGATAAGGATTTGTTGCTCAAAGGTTTGGCAACATCTTTGTCTGAGGTGGTACTCAGAGCCATTATATCTTCCATTCCGTTCATATTATTCACTGGCGCTTGCATATCTTCTGCTGTATCCTTGACATTGACTTCTTTTTTATTTAAGTGATCATATGTGATGCCATTGGACTGCATCTTGTCTATATTTTTAAAGTCCTGTACTGGTAATTCATCCATTTTTTCAAGTACTAAGTATTTTGGACTTATATCAACTTTGTTTAGTTCCTTTTTATGCTCAGGCACATTCATGCCTACAATGTTTTGGTCATAATTTTTCCTTTCAGAATTTATGTTTGGTTTGCTCAGTAGCGTCCTTGGTGCCTCAGCAGTACCTCTATCCAACAGTGCCCTCAAACTGGCACTTTTTGCTGACTCACCCTCCTCAAGGTCTTCCAGTTTATGTTGAGTGGGTGTACCGTTAAGAACGCCTGTCTTGTCAGCGGTTCTGCTTTCTCCTTTTTTGCTAGCTGTCTCTAGCTCTTTTAGACTCAGTTTTTTAGGGTCCTGCAGTGTATTAGTTGTGTCCAGTGGTGAGCTGTGGCTCAATACAGTGGAAGCAAAGGATACTCCCAAACTCAATGGGTTAGGCTGACCAATCGTTTCATGAACTCCACGTGGACTCATTGAAGTTTCTTCTTTATCCAAATTTGGCTCTACTGCTACATTTCTCTCTTTTAGAAATGCATCATTCATCAGAACAGCATCCTCGTCACTATGTCTTGGAATGATCAAGTAAACATTGTTCTCTGGTATGGGTCTGAAAGTGACCTCATCTTCAAAGTCAATATCCTCAATCTTGATATCATCCTCTGTGTCTTGTATAATGTCCTCACAGTCAGGTTTGCCACTGCTCTCTGAGCTCCTGCTGAACCATTCAAGGACTTTAGCAATGGAGTCTCCTTGCTCTTCAGATGCTTTCGGGGAATTCACCATGAGAGGATCACTGCAGTCTTGTGTTTTCATAGTAGAGTTTCTAGTTATTTTCATATTGAATGGACGTGGCCTGTAGTGACTTTCACGTTTCACAAAGGAAGCATCAATCTTATTAGATGGGTCGGTGGCTTCATGTACAAGCTGAGCTAGAAAATGTAATACAGTACTGTGTTATTAATATTGAATTTAAAAATAGATATTTAAAAGAATATATAGAACATAAACTAATTAACCATAGACTATGTGTGAAGACCAGTGTTGGGGATGTGCATCATTTTGAAATAGCCAAACTACACTTTTGATAAATTAACTACTGACAATACAATGTACTGTACTATAAAAAGTAGCTTGAAGTTTGGCAACTGTCACGTTTTCATTTTATTGTGCAGCTTTTTTATCAAGCAAAATAAAAATGTAGATGCATTTTACTAATGTGCCAAAGAGATTAATAGTAGGAAGAAGTTAACATTACTTAAGTTAGGTGTAAATTCATTCATCAAAAAAAAAGGAGCAGATTCACAAATGGATTACTTCTCTGATCTCTGTTCAATTGGTGTCCTGCTAGTTAAGATTAAAATGCATAGAATTCGGGATTTAAATTGCAACATTATTATTATAGTACGATAATAATGCTTGACATCTTTGGTTGTCCTTTTGTACTGGCTGTCAGTAACAGAAAATATTAATCGCCCTATCACTCCTGATCACCCTCATAACCTAACCAGTTCTTCTTCTTCTTCTTCTTTATTATTCATCAATGGTTGGAATCCAGTTGTAGGTCTCATTCTCACTAGTCTTCCCAGCCTTTTAAAGCCAAGTTTTCGGCCTTCCTTAAAGATCTAAGGCTTCCTCCTCTGATCTTATACCAGAGTTAATCAACAACAATAACAAAACTTTCATAACAATCTTCTTACCCTTATGCGTTTATGTGATTTACCTTGAATTACCCTGACTAAAACTCTTAAATGTCTCATTTTGCTTTGCATATGTTTAAAACCAAAAATTAATCTGGGCATGGATGTTTAATAGCCTTGTTTTCATCACTAAAAGAATCCATACCATTGGTGCACACAGAAATGCTCATTCTACACTAATTATATGAAACGTCCTTAATTCAAACTGGGATGAACCTAGGAGTTAAACCGATTAATATGTACAGAAGACTTCAAGCACAGTACAGTGATGAGTCTCTTAGACATCCAACATCTGAATGGTGCAAGCATTTAAAAGGCTGTATGTCTGTAAATGATGATCCTAGCCAAGGTGGCTCAGAGCCCACTGCAGTCATTCCTGTGATCATTCAGCGAGTGGAACAACTGACAATTTGAAAATTAACAAATAACTTTTCACCAACTTGCAGAAGAGATCTGTGAAAGAGATCTGTCTGTGGGACACTCATTCACGGACACCACTTACACATCACAGGAACTTGGCTGGGAGTTACTGTATTGCTACATCTGCTGTACAGTCCTGACCTCGCTCCAAGCCATTTTCACATGTCCACAAGCAGGCAGTCTCACGGATCACAGATCACGGCTCAGACGTACTGAGGCAACTTTCTACCTTTATTTTGTCCAAGCACTAGTAAAACTCTGGGATAAGCGCATTAGTGTAGCAGTTATATAGGTAGTTTTTACTCTCAGTCTGTGCTCTATTATTCCGCACAATCGAAATTCCTGGTTTGACCTAAATGCTCCTCGTAATTAGATAAGTATTGACCTTGTGTGAATTAAATAATTTTCACATTGTAATTTGTTTAATTTAAAAATAATGTTGACCTAATGATTTGAACTTGTTAATGAAGTTATTAAACTGAAGTAAGTAGCTTGTCATTAAGCTTCTAGGACTCATTGCTTGCAGTTGTCTTCTATCCAACACCAGTAAAGACACACCGCATCTAATAACAGATAGTTGAAACCAGAACAATATAGTTGATCGTACCTGTTAAGCTCAAAGGATGCCCCACTTGTTCTTCTGTATTTTTATGTTCCTTCTTGGATGTCTTAGTTTCTTCTTTATCTGGGCTCTTTGGTGAGATCTGAGGGCCAGTGCTGTCATTTAATGGTTTGACTAACAGGGATTCAAATGGGGACATGACTTTTGTTTTAGGAGTAGAAAGAGGTTCTTTCATGATACCCTCAGCTATATTTTGTTTTTCTGGTTCTGCAGATAGCGACAAATTTAAACTATTTTCACATTTTTGCTTCGCATGCAATTGGTCTGTTGCTTTTTGTTCATCATTTGACTGTGTGCTGGAACTCAGACTTAGTCGTGGCTGAATTTTTGCCTTCTCTTGAGCTGTCTGTGTTGGACTGTTTAACAGCAATGAGGATCGGACTGGCAGTCGTGACTTTGGAAAGGAAGAGTTCAGTGAAGAGGACTCTGGTGAAGTGGGCTTTGTCTCTTCATCTTTTAAACTAAGGGATGGCTGCTCTATCTGCTCCTGGGTTATTATATTCTCTTCAATGACTTTTTCAGGACCAGTCTTGGTGGAAAACATTCTAAGGGGTTTAAGGGGTTGAGGTAGCTGGCTCTTAAAATTGGGGTCACTAGAGCTGCAGCTGGAACTGTGTTTGAGGATGCGTAAAGGTGGAATAGACTTGATTTCTGAGTTTGTAGACATGCTCTGAGTTGACAGAGTGGACCTGCTGTCAGAGCTTGTAGATATACTCTGGGTGGACACGGGGGACTTGGTGCTGAAGTCTGTAGAGACACTTTGGGTGGACACAGCAGAACTTGTTGATACACTCTGAGTGGAGGTAGAGCTGGTGCTGTCTGTAATTGAGTTCTGGAGGTTAAATATTTTAGTTCTTTTCTTTGGCACGGGTTTTTGTCGAGGGGCTGTTTCTTGTGAAATATCAAAGCCTTTGGTCTTGACTTCTATTTCTTCATGAGTCTCAAGTGAAGGTAGCACTTCAGCTGAAGAAAAAGTGAAGGTATACAGGTAGATATAGGTGAAACACTAATTTATTAAACAGTACTTAAATACTTAATTTAACTTAAATAAATATACTTAATAACTTGTATCTATAAACCAGGTTCTAACCAAGTACCTTTACATTTTCTCACTGACCACTTTATTAGGAACAATTTAGGTCAAGAGCTTCAGGTAATGATTATATCATTTTAGATTTTTTTGACTATGACACAGTTGTTGAATATTTAAAAAAAAAACTGTTAATCTCCAACAGCATCTGCTGTGAATGGTTTGTTCTAAAGGTTTTTTTTTAAAGCCAAGGAAATAATGTTTACACTCTGTTTACTGCTGTAGTCACTGCAATGGCTGTAACAATAACAACAATGCACAACTTAATTTGTATTCAGGCAGCCTGCCTAAAGGGTAAAAAGTAATCACTGTGCTGTTTGGTATTGTGATGTATAGTGTACCGCATTAAACATGAACCACAGAAAGCTAAGGAGACAGTTGTCTCAGGAAAGATTAGAAAGAAAATTGTAGACAAACATGTTATAGCCAACCTCTCTGTATGTACTGTAGTTGCAAGATGAAAAAATTCAGGACAAATTGAAGAAACGGATAATACAAATTAAACCAAGGAGCCCAGAACAACTTCTGAAGAGATTAGAGGTAAACTAGTAAGTACGTAAATGCAGTAATTGCCTCAAAAGATTGTTCAACTAAATATTAAGTTAAGGGTATCATGATTTTTGTCCAGGCCAGTTTAATTAGTTTGCTTTTTAAAATGCTTCTGTTGACACACAATTCAAAATCAGTCTGATTTTCATTAGTTCATTTTCAATTTTAAATTTATTATTACTTTTGCCAATTTTCAGTTATTTCAGTGACCATTGTGCATTTTTCTTTCTTTAAAGAGACCAATTTCGCCCATGTGTGCAACTTATATTAATGCACTTGTATGCAAACTGTATGGTACTGTATGACTTATAAATATTGTAGTCATTTAATAATTGGACCAGCCACACTTCTGGCTCATTACTTGTGATGTGTTGGATAAGGTCACTTAAAAGGGTATGATATTGTATGCCTCACAATAAAAAAAATCTCTTTTGACTATTGTCAATATATTTCTTGTGGTCAAATGATTACTGTACAGTAAGTGCTCATGTATCTATCATTGGTGATTGTCAGGTTATGGTGCCTTCATATTTAAGACTTTGAGTGTTTTTTTATGCACAGATTGATGACTAGACAGACAGACAAACAAACATACAGACAGACAATTTTCTGAGACTGGTTTTGAGTCTACCAATGTATGAAACGTAGAGATTTCATTAAAAGAGCGAGTTCTGACCAATGTACAGACAAAACCTTTCTTTAATGTACAGTATTTAGATAGATAGTGAATATGTAAGAGGCCAATCCGTGCCAGGGGGTATTTTAGCACATAACACAGGGCTCTTAGTTTGGGTTTTTTACACGCCCTCAAGTCAGACTGCTGCGGAGATGTTTGCTCTAATGACCTGTGTTTTTCATAGTGGCGCTTCACAATGCTGCTTTTTCTTAGTGCCACGGTTTTGGAACAACCTGTTTTTATACTTCCCGCAGGAAGAAAAAACATACAGTACATTAATCTGTCCATTAATTTTTGAAGGATAAGTTTTCTCCAATTTTTTTGGAGTTAGCCATGCTGTGTCGCGCTTTTGTTTCTTGAGGATTTTAGCTGCTTGTAGGTGCATTACCATTGTTTCTGTGTTCGGCATAGTCTATCTATTCACGGTAAACTATCAGGTTGATTGGCTCTGTTGAGTGACAGTTATGTTAGTGACTCTGTTTTGCGTGATGCTATGACAAAATCTGGCTGAACGGCCATACTGTACATACAGACATACACACATACAGACAGAAAAATACAAACTCGTTTCAGGTCCTCCAATGTATGAAATATAAAGATAATATTGAAAGAGCGAATTCAGACAAAACCTGATGTACAGACAAAACCTTTCTTTTATTTATATAGTTGGTACAATAATCCTACACAACCCAGCATTTCTATCTTCCATGCCTAGGCAAAGTCATACTGTTCTGAAATATTAATAAACAGGCTACTAGTTGGGTATACCTTTTACACTGTTACTATATTTCACATAGCTGATAATATGGAATGTAACCTGTACCTGGTGGACTCGTGGAGTCAAGCACTGAGGCACTGTCTGGTACATCAAGGTCTAGGTCAACAGGCACATTATCAAATGGATTGTGCCTTTGCTGGAAACAAATAAACAAATAAACAAGCAAATAAAAATTAAGATTAGCAACATATTCTTTATAGAACATGGCGATTTTCAAATGAAGTACAAAAATGCAATGTGTTGAATCAATAATAAATAAAACATTTATTTTCTTTCGAATTACTTTTTATGGAAAAGTCAGGGTAAAAATATAGTTTCATAGTGAACAGTAAGCAGTTTGCCTACCCTGTTTACACGCTGTTGCTGAGTCTCTGTTGGTCTCCTGCTATGTATACAAAGAGAAGAGACAAGATTTTTTTTTCTTTGTTTTTGTTGTTTTTTTTGTAAAAATTTGTAAAAAAAAAAAAAAAAAAAAAAACAGAAAGCAAATGGGCAAATCCCCATTTTAAAATGTGACTTCCCCAAAGTCACATTTTAAAATCTAACGGAAAGCCTTCACAGAAGAGTGGTGGTTATTACAACATTTCATCTTGAATAGGATGTGTAAAATAAGTGCCAAATTCAGAAAAGAAAATTTAGATTACATATCCATATAATCAGAAATATCCATATCATTTCATATAATTTTTTTATAAGACTTATAAAATATTAATTCAAGTAATTATAAATCAGCTGTAGGAAATTCTGTTTGTTCTTCATTCAGGAAAGACATCAACTATCTTTTCACCTGTCACTAATATCCTGAGCCAATGAAGTTATATTTACATGCATAGCAATAATAAAGGCTTTTAGACTAAGGTCTACTAAAAGCATGTTATGCAAACGCCTCTGTTGACTCTTGTTTGAGTCACCCGGTACTTCGAATCATAAGATTTCCACACCTCAAAAACACACATGAACGAAGTAGAAGAAGTGGGAGCTAGTCAAACAGCAATTTCGTACATTGCCCAATGTTTTCTGGTATGAGCCGTGGGTAGAATTTTATGTTCCACCTAAATTTACTGTACATACTATACAGACTTGTCATTCTTATGACAATAAACTCTTACATTTTTGGTAAAAAAAAACAAACAAAAAAACAGTGTTGAGTTAAGCAGACATGGTAGTATTGAAGTAGGAAAAAACTGTTGAAAAAAATAATGTTTATCACCTCTTCTTTAGACTGTCTGTTGACTTTGGTTGTGGTGTCATGAGATCGTTGTTGGTTTTATTCGGTTGCTCTTTCCATGACTGTGCCAAAAACTCTAAATAGAAGACAAGCATGGTAGCACAGATAAGTAAATTTTTGTGTCTGTTTGTTACTGGTTATTCCAGCACATAATTTATTTTAGTTTATTTAATGCCAAGAAACTCACCTACTGACATGGGTTTCTTCTGTTTCATGGATGCCATGATGATATCCGAGCCATGAATTCTGTCCTGGTGTCTCTGAGACTTTACCTCATAAAACCACTCCCCTGTGATATACTTCAGTTTGCCCTCCTCAGGGCCTTGCTTTTGCAAATGCCTAATATGCAAATAGAAATTAAGGCATTTATTTTTTTCTTTTCATCCTTGTGTTTGCATAATGCACTGAAGTCAGTATGTTCTTTTGTTCACTATTGGGCATGTAACTCTAGCAAGCTCTTCTGACTGATAGTTGGGTCAAGACCATGACATCTTGACTCTTTATATCAGAAAAAAGGCTTAAAGTCCAAGACTATATACTATTAATGTCTCACACATTTACAAAGACAAAATCAAAACTAGAGGCAATTCCTGGCCAAATTGGTGAAAACAGCTTCTTACTACAATAGGCCATAGGGTTCCAGAGATATGGCCACTCAACTACCTTGGGAATGGTTTGGCCTGGGTGTCTTGGCCACAGCTCTCCCTGCATGGCTGACTTACATCCTGAGCATGTAACCCGATATCTTCCATTGCCTTTAATCGGAAAGTGACTGTGCTGCAATTTTTATCCAGATATCTTGGAAATCATAAGTGCTAGAACATTTTTTGGGAGCAGTCAGGAGACTCAACTCTCTGGTTACAGCCATTTTCATACACACACACATTTGGTGATGGTCATAATCTATGGAAGAAACTAATATAATTACAAACATGAGAAAATGGATGAAAATCCTTTGCAGTCAACGACAACCTGAAGTCTGAAGGCCATGGTCATGACCAAATGTTGAGTTTCCTGCGTTCAGATGCTTTGCCAGGCCTGTTGCTTGTTTGTGGGACTTTCTGCCTACAGTATTGTCTCCAATAAGTGAAAATCATGATCTACTGAGTTGAGAAGAAGTGAATAATCTTTGCCAGTGAATTTTTTTTTTTTATTTCTTTGCCTTGAGTAGCTTTTACTTTATATTTTGGGTCATTATCGATCTGCAATATAATCTAATTATCCCTTTTCAGTATTCAGCAGAAACTTCATCCTGCTACTTTTATCACCAGTCAGTTCGTCAATAAACACCAGTGACCTGGTTCCATTAGCAGCCTTACATGATTATGTCATGACCTGTTCCTTTTTTCTCCATACTTTTCTCTTCCCATTACTGTGGTACAAGTTGATTCTGGTTTCATCAGTCCAAAGAAGTCCTTTCTTGAGTGTTACGGATGGGTTGCTCCTTGTTGCAAAGCATCAGTATTTACATCACAAAGCTGTCTCTTGACTGTAGACTTTGACAATGACTCACCTACCTCCTCAAGTGTGTTCTCGATATGGCCAGATGTTGTTAAGGGGTTCTTCTTTACCGTGGACAGAAATCTGCAATTATCCACTTTAGTTGTTTTTCATGGTCTTCTAGGCTTTTGCTGTTGAGCTTGCTAGTTTATTCATTCTTTTTAAGAATGTTCCAAACTGTTGTTTGGACACTCTCAATATTTTTCCTATCACTCTGACTGATTTATTCGAGTAATGAGGGCCATGT
>JAOVVB010000050.1:10092255-10114702 GCA_028570985.1 Heterobranchus longifilis | reverse complement strand
AGGTTTGACTATCGATACACTATCGTAAAAGAAATTATCGCGATAGTTAGATGTATCGATATTTTTGCACAGCCCTACTGTGGAACAATATACAGCGAAACCTCGGATTGCGAGTAACGCGGTTTGTGAGTGTTGCTCAAGACAAGCAAAGATTTTTAATAAATTTTGACTTGGAAAACAAATCAGTCTTGGTTTACGAGTACCGAGTATCATGTAACACGCATGCGCTTCTCGTTTTGACAACTGAGCCAATGGTTTTCTCTCTCTTGCAATGTGGAATTATGGGTAATCGTCGTCCCCTGCTCGGTCTTAGTGCGCATCTCTCACTGGTATAATCAACATCCGTGCGTGCGTGTACTGTTTACTATAACACTGTGATCACGTGTGCATGTAAAACATATTTTATTCCGTGTTTGTATGCGCGTGTGTACAGCGCGCATGTACTGTTTATTATAGCAAATGTGTGTGCGCACGTGTTAAGCAAAAGAAGTCTTGTTAGAGAGGTTAAAGATCCATTTTCTCTCTCTGTGTGTCAGCCTGCCGTTATGTTTGCGTGCGCGTCATTGGGCACCGTGCCCCTTCACACACCCCTCCTCATCTCGCCTTCTCTCACTCACACACACACGCGCGCACACACACACACTCTGCTCTACACAGAAATACTGCTCTGTCGCGCTTCTTTTCAAAAGTGCAGGTTCATTTTTTTTTTTTTTTTTACTTTACAGTGATTCCGTTATCGTGCGCTTACGCGAGACTTATTAGCGATGTTCCTTGCAAAGCACAAAAAACACTTATCAGTCGGGACTTATAAGGTAAAGTGCAGGTTAATTTGTTTTATTTTTACTTTATATTTTGTATTTATTATTTTTATGTATTTCTTTTTATGTCTTTTATTTTTATTTTGGGCTGTGGAACAAATAATTTGGGTTTTCATTATTTCTTGTGGGAAAATCCGCTTTGATTTACGAGCCTGCTTCCGGAACAAATTATGTTCATAATCCAAGGTTCCACAGTACAATTGTTTTTTTGTTTAATTTAATTTTAGGCAAAAATCTATACTCTTGTATTCTTGAAATTATTTAAATGCACACGACTTATAGGTATAAAGCTTTAGAGTTATGATGCCGCTTTTTAAAATATGGTTTTAAAATTGTAAATATTATTTGATTGAAATATTGTGAGCCAGAGCCACTACTCTTCTGCAGTTGAAAAATATGGTAAGAAAACATTATGGTGTATAATTTTATAGGATTTTTTTTTTAGAGCTGAGGGTTAATTATTTTAAGAGCTACTGTACCTAGAAAACATTTTGGTGAGTAGATAAACCTTGTACAAGGTATTGTCATTACAACAGTTAGATTATTTTCAAAATCAATCTGTTTTTGATAGAAAGAATAAAGCGTAATATACTGCAAATCATAAAGAGTTTTATTGATATTTGTTTGCAGAAAAGGATAACAATAGAAAATAGTTTTTTTAAAGAGCTTGCTGTAGTTGTTAGTATATACTATAAAAAGTAAATATAATCCTTTAGCCAAACTGTATGCTAACTCTGCAAAATGTAGATATCCTGCAGAGTACACTATTATGATCTTGGTAGAAGAGTACATTCTTGCCCACGTCATGCATTTTCAGACGCTTCCTTACTGACTCTAAGTTACTATAAAGCAACGGTGATCTGTGTTTCAGAGTAGACAGAGTAGCTTCAGCTGGCTTTAACAGGAGAAAATGCAAAAAATTATTCAGCCCAGAGTAAGAAAAGACCAATATTTTGACCTTTTTGTGTGTTTCTTTTTTGAGAAATAGAAGAATCACAAATGTGCCAACTTGAAACCAAATTTACCTAACTTTAAAACTGTGTCTGCACAGTGATGATTTTAGGGCTTCATCTTTCATGTCTATTCTATAAACAAAATATATAATCCATATTTCACTTTAGGCCAACTTTATTTCTACACCCATATCTTCAACTCCAGGCTCTAAACATAAGAAAAAAAAAGTCCTCCACTCCTCTACTATTGCTCATGACTCACTTAAAGCTTTTCGGAGCTCATACTACACACTCAGTCAGTGTTTTTCTCGCTACGCCGCACACAATGACAAATGACAGATTCATACTAAACTGACCATATAAGACATCCACATAGTAACTATTAGGCAATATAATGTACTGTAGCAATAACACAGCGAGAAGGTTGAAAGGTTTACTTCATATTCAAAAGACTAAATACCAAAAGGACAAGCAATCACTAAAGAGAGAGGATCAGGAAAACGATAAATATAAATAAACAATCCAGAATATTGAAATACAATCACAAAGTCTTAAGGTTCAAAACTGAGACTTTTCAAATATACACTCGTACCTGGAGTGAGTAAATAAATGAAGGTGCAATGTGAAACAGGTGACCCAGAAGCGGACTAGTATTCAGGTAACAGGTATCTTTGTGGTGTGAGACGGCCACACATTAAAGGCAGCATCGGAATTAAGAATTTCACCTCTCCTTTAAATAAAGCTGAAAAAGCTACAAATCTTCTATGTTAAACTGTAACGATATTCAGCAAACGTCGTTTTTAGTTTAGTGAACAAGGAAGCCCGACTTCTGATAATATGTCTGCCAGGACGGGTTTGAAACTGCTGCCAACTTTGATTCATGCTCTGCTGTCTCAGAGAACAAGCAATCCTTCACCATACATGGCTTATAGCTACTAAAATAGACCAAAACAAACTTATGTTGGATAGTAATAGATCTTTTACAGCAATTAAGAAACACTATTAAAAATAGTACAGACAGCACTGGACAAAACAAAACTTGAAATCATCTTAGTGGTCCAGCCATTAAAGAAATGCTATGAAGGAGGGAGATGATAGTTTAAAAATACAACTAATGAAAAAATTTATTTGCTAAAATATTTAGCATTTTCTGAAGTTTCCTTTAGTGCAGTAACTTTGACCAATACACAATGTCCACCACCACACAATTCACACAACCTTGCACACATATGCATACACTGATCAGCCATAACATTATGACAATAATATTGAGGAGATCCTCCGTTTGGCCCCAAAACAGCCATGACCTGTCGAAATATGGACTCCGCTGGACCTCTGTAGGTGTGCTGTAGTATCTGGCAGCAAGCCGTCATTAGATGATCGGATTTGTTCTTCCAACACATCCCACGGGTTCCTGATTAGATTGGGATCTGGAGAATTTAGAGGCCAAGTCAACACCTCAAACTTATGTTCCACAAACCATTCTTCAACCATTTTTGCAGTCTGTGAGGGTACATTATCCTGCTGAAAGAGGCCAATGTCATCAGGGAATGGTGTTTCCATGAAGGGGTGTACTTGGTCAGTAACAATGTAACAATCACAAAGCATCACACTGGTTCCTTCACTGGTTCACCTTCTTCCCATAGTGCATTCTGGTGCCATCTCTTCCCCAGGTAAGCAATGCACACACACCCAGCCATCTAAATGATGGGGGAAAAAAACTTGATTTATTACCCTAGACCAACTTCTTCCATTTTTTTGCGGTCCAGTTCTGATGCTCACGTGCCTATTAATTGGTGCTTTCTGTGGTGGAAAAGGGTCAGCATGGACAATCTGACAGGTCTGCGACTACGCAGTTCCATATTCCACAAACTGCTATGCACTGTGTGTTTAACATCTTTCTAGTTTCTAGTTCTTCCTAGAACCACCATTAACTTTTTTCAGTAATTAGAGATACAGTAGCTCTTCTATTGAATCGGACTACATGGGCTGGCCATCACTTCCCACATGCATCAATGAGCCTTGGCTGCCCATGACCCAGTCACTGATATACCGGTTTTCCTTCCTAGGACCGCTTTTGGGAGGCAGACAAGGAACATCCCACAAGAGCTTCAGTTTTGGAGTTGCTCCTACTCAGTTGTCTAGCATCACAATTTGGACCTTGTCAAAGTCACCCAAATCAACTTATAACTTATAAGTTATAGATTATAACTTAAATATAATCTATAACTGCCTAATATACCCCACCCTCCCACACACACTTCTAGATGTCATTGTAATGAGATCAAAATTCTTCACTTCGCCTGCCAGCAGTTAATGTTATGACTGATCGGGTTAAGTCACATATACAGTATGTATTTATACCTGCAATGCAACTAAGACTTAAGAAATTGCTTGGTTATTTCCAGGCATCATGAGCAGGCTTATCCTTGGGACCAAATAAGTCATAGCTATTTCTACTCCTGTGGACCACATGCTTTGAATGGTTTTGCATTTTCCATGCTCATATACTTTTACAGACCTAATTCAGCACATGACAGGCTTCAAACTCCAAACATGGGCTGGATCAGATTTATTAAAGTATATAAAACTCTTGGAGAAGTAGAGCCTTACAAATGGACTGTCTTACAGATTTTTTTTGATCCTTTAAGAATTTCTGCATGCAAGAAATTCGAGACATAAAATGTTATTTGGGCATGTAAAGGTAACAGTAAAGGTAATAAATGTAAAAGTTATGCACAAAATTAGAACTACTGCTATACTATACTGCTTATCCTATACAGGGTCGCAGTAAGCCTGGAATTTATCCTAGAAACATTTAGGCACAAGGTGGGATACACCCTGGTCAGGGTGCCAATCCATCTTACGGCACACATTCGCACACACACTCCAGGCAATTTGGGAACACCAATTAGCCTAATCCCAGATTACTACTACAAATTGTTAAATTTTATGCAAAATATATGAAATCACGATCACTGCCTTTCAAACTGTTGTCCTACAGTATATGATCTCTGTTTTGTTTAGGAAAAATGATTGCATCTCTTCAAAGTGGTTTAGTGGGAGGCCTGTAGCCTATCCCATGAGCCTTTGGGCACAAGGTGGCGTACACCTTGGACAGGGTGCCAAGCTATCACAGGGCACACACACTACAGGCAACTTGGTAACGGCAATTAGCCTAATCTGCAAGTCTTTGCACTGAAAACTAGAGTACCTTGGGGAAACCCATCCAGCACCAGGAGAACATGCACACAGACCCACGGCAGGATTCGAACCCTGGACCCTGGAGGTACAAGGCCACAATGCTAACCACTATAAGTTCAACACATGAGTTAAACTCTCAGCCTTAAAATGTTGAAGCGTAAGTGTCAAATACAGTGGTACCTTGGCATACAAACACCCCCGCCTTGCAAATTTTCGCTGTAAGACCTAAAATACATCCGGTTGCGCGTACTTTCAATAACCAATCAAAACTTGTCTGCAACAGTGGAAAGCCAAGCAAAGCGAGTTACATATTTTTTTGTGTGTGTGTGTTTTTTTTGATTTAGTAAGATTTAGTAAAGACATAGCACCATGAGTCCTAAGACTGTTAGCAATGAAAAAAAGGCACTTTCAGCTTTGTTTTTAAAGCAGCCGGTGCCAGGTTTTAATTATAAGTTAAGGATAAGTGAGATTTAATATCTATTCATTTCATATTTTACTTCAGTTGCATGTCTTTTCTAAATGCTTTGCTTGTTTTTATATGAAGAAATATAATTATAGTGTTGGAAATTGGTAATGTGGGTAATATTTAAGGGTAGCTGGAATGGATGATCTGCATTTACATTATTTTCTTATGGGAAAATGTGTTTCGCAATGTGAAATTTTGACTCAGGAACTCGCCTCGGAATGAATTTTGTATGCCGAGGTACATCTGTACATCTTCAAGTTAACAATTCTGTTTTAGTGACTGCAAGGGTACGAGTTCAAATCCCAGCCAATGTTGAGCCCTTGAGGAAAAATTCTAAACTTCTTCACACTTGTGTTGTTCTGGATCTATATTTAAAAACATTAAAAAAAAAAAATCTCTGGTGAATGAATAAATAGTCTGCTAAACAGCATAATCTCTGGGATGCACAGGACAGTGATGAGATTGCAAACCATTCTAAAGGATAGTGCACAAACTGTCCAGGAATCACATCAGCATCACTTTAACACTGAAGTGACAGCAAAAACTACATTTTCTCAGGTGATTGCGTAATTTGTGTTGAGTTACGATGATTGAAAAGCATGGTAGAGTACTACCTGAGACTAATGTAACGCGGCGGCTCTCTGAACAGATGTGAAGCTGATTCCGTTTCCTGCCGCTGCAATGTAAAACCCTCAAGAGATTATTTTCATCTTTGTCTACACAGGCTACACCTGGGCCTACATCAATATCATACGTGCAAATATATGGCCCTAGATGTACAGGCACAAATCTTATTTCATTCAAAAATAACGTGTACGAAAAATCAATGTTTAACTTATTTCTAACTATTATAATAACTATTAGCTTAGCTGCTCATTGTCGCTGCTGTTAACGTCGCCATAACAATACAATCCGAAGCGGGAATCTCGAGCATCTTTCCATCTGTACTGCGCCAAAATCTTAACCTGTCAGGTCGATTAAATACTCACAATCCAAGTGTTTCTTTTTAGGACCCATGATTTCGTGTGTGGTCGCCTTGCACACGGTTTTGGACACGGCCGAGCCGGTAACGCTGTGCTGAGCGGCCGTGATCCTGTCCGTAATGCTCTGGCCCGACATCTTCAGCGCGTCGAGGCGGTTAAAGGGGAAAAATGTCGGATTTTATTTAAAAAAAAAAAAAAGAATGAAAATAAAAATAAAAAAATGATGACAGCACTAATGTGTCGTGCTGCGCGTCTGTTTTTAGTCCGTGGTTGTGGAAGGAAAAGGAAAGAAGAAATGAAATAGAGGTAGAGGTCTATCAGGCTGAGATGAAACGAAGCCCGGGCTCTGGTCCACGCACGCGCCGAGACGAAAAATCCCGAACCGAGGCGAGATTAATATCAGCTAACGTTACTATACCGTTACATTGTTAAATAAACGTTTGCCGGGGAAAAATTCACAGCTGCTTTGATTCATCTCTCTTCCCTTTCTCTGCCCAAATCCCACTGTCTTCTTCCCCTCCTCCTTTTTTCCGCCACCCTGCAGGCGTGTTAAAAGCACCAGAAAGGCGTTCAGTGAAATGGCGGGCCTGTGCGGCTTCCTCCAATATAGGACACTGCGCTACAGGCTGATCCTGGATCAGGCGGTGGCTCGATCCCAAACTACTCCTTATTCCCTACATAGACACACTACATTGGCGGTGTAATAATGGCCCGCACATCCTATGTAGTTTGCTCTACTTCCAGAAGAACGCGAGTTGAGATTCTGCCCGTCGTAACTAGGCTCCACACCTAGGCCAGGAAAGAAATCATTAACGCACTTGCTCTGATCGTTCATGAAAAATATATGACCCAGGCTTTCTTTCAGTCCAGAAAACGTTTCACTTAGCTGCCATTACATAAATTAGGTTGGTGATGTTAATTAGGATGGTTTCAAAGTTTCTTTATTGACACTATAAATATGTTAAGTCTCTCAATCCTAATAGCTTTCTTCTACCTGTTGCCTCTATAGCTACAAGGCAAGTAATTAATGAATATTATTAATAACAACAGCCAATTCAGACTTTGTGTGATTGTGTGATTCTTGCTCAGGTTCTACTACAGGACTAAAAACATGCATAAGGGACTTGATTAAACAGTCCTAAGCATCCTGACATAACTCCACGTCCACAAGAGGGCCATCATGTCATGCTCAACAATTACCCTTCCCTTTATTTCACCCTGTTTATTACATTCGATCACGAGTAGGGATTAGATCACTAGTTAAGATGTTGGGCTTCAAATCAGACTTCAAAGCCCTGCACTGGTAAGGCATCCCTTGTTGGGTCTTTAGGAAAGGCCCTTAACTGCTCAGTTAATAATCAGATGATAAGGCCCAGCAAAAATTTGGACCTTTGATGACCGTTGAAACCCTACGTTATCTGATTTACAACAGCTGTCATCAACGGTCATCAGTCGTCTAAATGTTAGCTTGGAGGGTATATATTGAACAACAGTTAGATAAAACTAAAAGTAACAGCTATACATACAACCCCATACGACTGTAGACATGTACAAACGTATCTGAATGCATTTTTAGGAAATGTTCTGTGTCACATTGTTTTACCAATTAATGCCATGGCTGTTTTTGACGTTGCGGTCAGACCAATGTTTGCTGCACGGGGTCCACCAAGTGCCAATATATATGTTTTATTATATGGCTGGTATTGTGTTATAATGGGACAAACTTAGCACGTGTTTGTTGCACAAATGTCATATGATAGATATTGCTGGTTGGACATTGCTATTTAATAAGAGAAAAAAATCATCGTAATGTCATATAAGTAAGAAATCCAAGCAGTGATGACAACAAACACCAGATTTACAATTTTACATAAGCACTGCAGGTATATGATGTATTAGGGAAAGTCTTCAGCTCAGTTTGTTTAGTTGGCAAAGGTAATGGCATTGATGATGGTATATTGACATAAGAGTTAAAGCTTTGGAAACTGAGGAGATGGGAGAGCTAGACAGAATTTCAATTCAGAATTTTATTTCAAACTCATCTTGAACCCCATGTTAATTTTTAAATCATAATAATCACTCGTTCAAAATAGCTTTTTAAAAAGAACATAATCAGCACTTTAATGAAGTCATATTCAAGTGTTCAGGTGTTATGTCATCAGGTATTAAGGTAATAATTATCATGTAAAGACAAAATATAAATTTTGGACCATCCACATCATCAGCATTTTTTGACAGAAGTGCTGTTATTCTAGTTAGGGGAAATCATAAGGAAATATTTACTAGTTTCAGTGAAGTTGGTCATTTAAACCAGGCCTGGTAGCAAGCTATGGTAAACACATAAATATATGTTTTTTACGATGATGAAGTGGTTAGCTCTGACACAACTCAGCTCATTGGTTCAGAGTTACTGTACTGTGTTCAGTCCATGTGGAAGAAGGTTAATTGTTCAAACCATTGTATAAATAAACATGAATTGAAACAAATGTTTTCCTTATGTCTGCATTGGTTTCTTTAGGGATCTCGGGTTTCTTTCCACTTCCCAAAAAAATGCCAGTATGAGGGTTGAGGGTCTCAATTGCCTAAAAGGAACTAGGGGAAGCTGCTGTGTGTCTCTGAGAACCCTTTAGAATCCTAAATACAGAAGATACCCATTGGCTCTCTGGAACTCACAAGCAGTCAGATCTGAGTCACAAATTTTAAATGATTGCAAGACTTAAATCAACACACATTACTGTTACACACAAGGTAGAAGAGACACCACCAAAACAAAAACACTTTTCACCAGGTTACACAACAGTGTGCTTTAACACTGTGGAAGATTTCTAACTGAGAAAACATCTTCAAATTTATGGTAAGCAGCCCTGGAGGTTGTTAGATTTTAATTAACATATTTAATGCTCATAGTGAAACTAGGCCTGTAAAATCTGTTTTATTTTATAAGGGTATTATTTGGGTATTTATTTGATGAGTGTTTTAATATCAGTTATTATGCTGTTTTTTTTATTTTTACTATAATATTTATTATTAATTCAACTACAGTTTCTTGGAAGAAAGTACATTTAATTTACATTTTTAGTTTGTCAGGTAAAAAACGAAAAATCTGACA
Source organism: Heterobranchus longifilis (assembly GCA_028570985.1). Classification (NCBI taxonomy): domain Eukaryota; kingdom Metazoa; phylum Chordata; class Actinopteri; order Siluriformes; family Clariidae; genus Heterobranchus; species Heterobranchus longifilis. The sequence goes on along the minus strand of JAOVVB010000050.1, from coordinate 10,105,169 downwards.
GTTGGGGTCTTAAATCTACAGTTGCACTCATCATCAGCTGAAGGTAATCTGTCATCTTTGACCCCTACCCAAATCCACTTCTTCACTGACAGCTAAATATCTAATAATATTACAGTATTTCAGTTATTTTCCAAAATGAGAACTGTAATAACTGTGGTGTCGAGACAGGATATGATAAAACATGTTTAACCTTCGGATGTCTGAGATGTGAGGCATCACGTAAAACGCTTCCAGTGGTTGGCTTTCGACAAGCCTTACATTATCTTACATACACACTCAGACAGGGTGCTGAAACACTGATATGTAGGCAATGAACCTGTATGTGAAGCACCTGTGTCCTTATGAGCTGCTTATGAGCAACTACATAGTGTTCTATTTTTTTGCATTATCAGAGCAATGGTAACTTATAACAAATTACTATAAAACAATAGCTCTGATTAAGTAATCTGATTGGACAAGAGGCATTCCATGAGATTTAATTATAGAGTATAACAGCACTGGGACGTTTAACTTTATGTCACAGGTGTTTTTACAATCACATTAACACTCACTCATCACCATGGGTAAAAGTAGGCCTCTACGGTCTTCAGTACTGAAAAGAGGCCAGAACCTCTTACAGAAGCCTGCCTCTGAACTGCCCATGTTGTTTTGTTCACGGCTAACACGAGATACAAACCCAACTAGCTTCTAACACAAGCCTAAATCCCAAATCCCTGTCTACTTTGTGTGTGGTACAAGGGATTCTAGCTTACACTAACTTTTTATTTTAATGTTATTTGGGATTCAACCCTAGAAACCCAAAAGTTAGATGATATATCTATAGAGGAATAAGTGGAAATATAAAGTAAACCTCATAAGTGTCTCAGGACTATTTACCAACTCCATGGTTTATTCTCCTTACCTTTTGGCTATATAGTATCGGTAAGAATTTAAAGCTACTTTCACCCCTTACTGTCGGTTGCTAATGTGCTGGTGGATCAAAATACATAAACAAACAAACCCTAATCTGCTGATAAGAAATCGTGTTTGTGGAACTATAGTATAAATATCACACTCAAGGTTGTGCTGTTGTATTGAATATCAGCACAGCTGTGCCCACATGCTTATGACTGCATCACAGTGCTGATATTCAACACAACAGCACTCCCTCTCAGCATTTTACACCAATGATCTTTTTTTTTTTTCAATAGTTCTTTTGCTAGCATAGTTTTTTTAGTTTCTTATCCCTGTTTGTGGTAACATATGGAATGGGATGCTAAAATGCTAACAGCATGTCATATAGTACACCAATATGCTAAACACCTTCTAGCAGCCCACCACTTAGGCAAGTGTTTCCCTGACCAGTGCCTGTGGTAGAGTCTCTCAAACTATGTGTTATATAGAGTGTAAGATAAAATAAGATTACTGTTAAGCTACAACATTCACCAAATATAATGTTCTATAAAAAACAAACAATAGCTACATTTATATGGACAACGCTTCTTAGATCTTATTATAATCTGCCCAATCACTTTTATTTTATGTGATGAGTTTAATCTGCCAGAAATATAACACAAGAAGGAAAAGAAGTATGAAACTTTGAGGTTAGGATTGGCGTCTCCTATTTTCTATCATATTCCTCTTTCTGCATTATGATTGGTTACAAGAATGTAGTCTGATCTATGATTGGTTAAATGCTTTACTATGTGTGAAATGCTAAGCCAATCAGGGCCACTTCCTCAGCCAAAGACGCAGTGGATAAAAGAAAACACAGATGGGAGAGACTTGATTAATCAGTAAGGGAAACAAAATTTTCCTCTGGAAACTCATTACGTCGACTAATGTTAGCATGTTTATTCTGATAAGAGAGAAACAAATGGGAGCCTCTCATAGATAAACGCACCTAGTGTACAGATTCACAAGTTCGAATGTGCTAGCACAGCATCCACAGGCATTCAATACCATCACCTGCGTAACATCACAGACACAATCACACACAATCACACAAAATATTACATATACGGTGGATTTTCTATGTCCAGTGTCACTAACTCTGATGTGGGTATCTGTATCTCATTGTGATACACACAGACATGTCATTGTGCCTAGTCAGAGTAAGGCTGGCTGCATGGATAGCTGGAGTACCTGTGAAAGCCGAGCCAAAGTACAAGTACACAACTAGACTACGACACCCAAGGAACCTTAAAAAAAAAAAAAAAGAAAGCACTAGATAAACTTTAAGGTAATGTCGGGACGCACACAGACAGACACACTGAGCTTTTAATATAATGTTGATCCCACAGTGGCAGTGTTTAGAATTTGAGTAGCATTGTAGTCTTTAGGTGTGATGCTGTATGTAAAAGGTTCTACAGATGAGTTAAAAAGTCTGTTTAAATATTGCGGGATAATTGAGATTTTTTTCGTTTGTCACTATTAAAATCCTTAGTTTAGCAAATCTAGGTTAACAATAAATGATGAATGATGATTCTGCTTTTCTCTTTCAGAAGAAGCTGCTTGGCTACATCCCCACTTCATCTGTAAGATCTGCAGAGGGAAAACTGAAACAACAATGTAAAAAATAAAGACTTAAACACCTGAATTAAAGGTGTATGAACACCAGGCCTGAAAAAATATGTTCAATAAAAAGCCAATAAATGAGATATGAATTAAATGGATTCCATAATCATATGTGCAGTGATCATCATCATTATTATCATTATCAAGAAATAAAATACTGTAGAGTATAGTAAAATTGAGTAATAGAGTATTTTGAGGTTGATATGCGATGATAAAGCATTCTGTTTTGTGGTATATTTGGTCAGACACTCTATAATGTATGATGTGCTAATCCATTCTGTGCTTTCAAAACCATTAGCAGTGCTATAAATCTATGCTGAAAGTGTCTGAGAGCCAGTGTAATGAAATGTTCTGTGAATGAAGATGTAATTGTACAGATTTCCCAGGTAGGTTGATTTTAACGCAGCCATAATTTATTGCAAACCAAAGAAACTCAGGCAAGAAAAGAGCAGAAAACATAGGAAAACAAAGACAAGACCATTTTAATAGAGACACTATTCATCACAATATACAGTAACTACTGCCTAACAACATAACAATGCTGATCTAGATGACAGAACTTATATGGGAAAAGTGTTCAGAACACAGGAAGTGAGCTGAAGAACAAGATCAAAATATGTGAACTGGATAGTGGACAGTGTCAATCACAACACACTGTGTACTGTGAACCACAATCTAGTTTTAACAAAGTACACAGGTCCATGAGCCAATCACACCCCGGCACAGCTCCACAAGCCAACCACAACACAGTGCAGAGCTCCACAAGCCAGTGCCACACAGTGCATTGCTCCACAGTCACACCACATCCTATTAGTCTTTGTCTGAAATCTGCTGTTATTTTCTGCTGTAATTCTGCATTCATGCGAGCATAACTGCTAGAGTCTTCATCCATCCAATACTGTTAGTTTCTTTCCAAACACTGAAGTTAAAATATATTTGTTAAAGCCTTTATCCTGGTGTTGCTCTCTATACACTTATACACTGTCATCAGTGAGGACCTAAACATGATTGACATTTACAGAAGACTTGAAGGACAGTGCGATGTAAGGCTCTTAGCTGCAGTAAAATATTTGAATTGTGCAAACTTTTTAAAGAAGGCCGTATGTCCGTGTATGACGATGACACGGTGAAGGTGGCTCGGAAACCATTGCAATCGTTCCCGTGAACATTCAGCGAGTAGACCGCTCTTGGGGATAAAAGTACTGATCACTAAAGGTGTTCTGTTTTTGTAGGACAATGCATGACCTCGAATTGGACCACTTGGAAGTTACAAAAATTTGGCTGGGAATTATTGCCACATCCCTATAAATCCTGACCTGACCAAGTGATTTCCACTAGTTTGGACCATTAAAGGAGTTCCTGGAGGGCCAGCTTATTTTGAATTTGAATGAGAGTCTTTTTATTTATATTTACTAGTGATCAATAGCAGTGGCACACTTTGGCAACAAGAAAAACCCTATGTGTTTCATCCCTAGAGTTACCCCTTTTTGATTAGAAACAAAAGTTTGAAGTAAGCATCCAGCTCAATTTAGCCGGCAAATAAGTGGCCTGATGTAGAACATGAACCAGAGGCCCAATGCGTCAAAGTCAGCTGCTTGCCCTTCCATCCTTTCCTGATAGACAGTACAGGAGAAAAGCCAGTTTAGTCCCCTCAGTGACTGATGAAAACATAATTCCCTGATTTAGCCCCCTGCTGAGAGCAGACATTAGTGCCTGATGACAGAAGCAGATCAAGGTATGAGGATATGAGTGGGAAATTGTAAAAGAGTTTCATGTTTCCAGGCCTGTGAAAAGATTTGTTCAAGGCACTCCAATTTGATGCATTTTCCCATGTTGTGCAGGGCAGCTCAAATTGTCGAAGAGTTCTGATAATGACTCCGTATCTTGGCCGCAAGCAGGCTGCTGGATTGCAGATGCCATCTTCTTGAAGCTATTTGCTGTAGCCATTCACTTGCAGGCAGCAGGGCAGAGCACATGGAGCTTTGCTAAACTCATCTGTTTTAGTAGATATCAGTAGGTGTCTCAAAAACAAAATACCACACTTTTTTTTTTTATTTAAAACTTTCATCTGTTTATTTTGTCTTGAATGACAAGTTTGGATGTGTCCATCTTTCCAGGTGCTGAAATGGAGCTTATATGCCTTTTTCTTTTTTTAATACATGGAACACCTTTAGCTTTTACCCAGTTTAATGGCTACAACTGTGATCCCACCTTCCACAGTAGATTCCCAGGTAAGGATATATAAACAACTGAGCATTGCAGTTTTTCTTTCTGGACTAAGTGCTGCTTTTAAAACTTTGCTGTCCTTTTTTCTTCATGTTATCTTTACGTAAAGCTGAGCGGGATATCACTGTGTACTGCGGTGTGCAGACCATCACACTGAAGATCAACTTCTGTCCAGTGCTCTATTCGGGCTACACTGACGCTGACCTTGCTCTGAATGGCCATCACGGTGATCCTCAGTGCCGTGGCTTCATTAACAACAACACCTTCCCGACAGCAGTGCTGTTCAGTATCAGCCTTAGCACACTGGAGGCCTGTGGAAACATGTTGGTGGTGAGACATACTGAATTGTGTTACACTAATGTGACTGCTTGGTCAGGACGAGTGCCTAGTATTGGTGTGCTTGATAAAAAAAAATTAAAAAAAAAAAGATTTAGATATATTTTTTCTCTTATTACCATTATATCCTCATTATAAAAATGCATCTTTTGCCAGGTTTCTGCAACTCAGGGCAGCAATGCTTTTGGGAATATATCTCTGGTACAGATAGGGAACGTGTCAGGCTACATCGACACTCCTGACCCTCCAACCATCATTAGCTACCTGCCTGGCTTGCTTTATAAATTCAGTTGCAGTTATCCTTTAGAATATCTGGTTAACAACTCTCAGCTGGCATCGTAAGTCTTCTCCTTTGTTCGCCTTTTTTAAATAATTGTTAATCATCAATAAGGTAAAGGTGCTAGTAGAAATGTACTATTTGTTCACCATGACAAATATTTTTAGATCATTTTAGATCAATTAAATATTGCATACATTTCTAGCAGTGTTTTAAAAACATTTGAATTACCTGTGTTATGAATTTGATTCATCTTGTCTGTACTTTTTCAAGCTCATCAGCAGCAATAGCAGTAAAAGAAAACAATGGCACCTTTGTGAGCACCTTGAGCTTGATTCTATACAATGTGAGTGAAGTTGATAATATAGTTCATTTGCATTAGGAAGAGAAAGATGGGGAGGGAGAGGGCAGTCTCTATGTAAAAATTTGCATTATATACAGTCATTTATTTTAATTACATATCATATTTATAAAGCTTGTCTTAACCGTATAAGTTTAGTCTAAGTTTAGCAGCTATTAAAATGTATTTGAGCTCTGACTTTTTCTTTCTCAGATTTCTGACCTTAATGTTAGAATTTTGACTATAATGTTATAATGTTAGAATTCCGAATTGTTTCTCAGAAATCTGACTTTCATCTCAGAATTATGATTTTTTATTTTCAGGATATTTTCTCAGACTTTCTCAAAATTCAGATTTTAATGTGACTTTAATCTCAGATTTCTGACTTTTTCTCAAAAATAAAAAGTCAAAATTCTGAGAGAATATTTCTTATTATTCAGTTATTTGTCTTAATGCAGTCCGTAACCACCATGAAGTGTGGTATGTTTGGTATGTTTGGGATTATGTTATGGGATTTGGTGTTCAGTATTTACATCTTAGATTAAAGTAAAAACTTAAAAACATCTGAGATGCAACGTTTAGTCAATCAAAAAATACAAAATATATTATATATAGCAATTAATGAAAATTAAACATTACACACATTACACACTCCTTTTCCTAGTTTTGCTATGCACATGCTTTTTCCATAGGAATTGTTTCCCATATGGGTAAATTACATTTTGCTAAATGTTCATCTATAATTTAATAATCTCTCAGGATTCATCCTTCAGTCAGCAGTTGTCAGTTCCCATGGCTGGTCTGGCTTTGAAGACTAGAGTGTTTGCTGGTGTCAAGGCCACTAATCTGGATAGGAGGTATTTATACTTCATAATATAAGATGAGCATGACTTAGGTACATGATTGATTTTTTCTTGTGGATAACAATTCTTTTAAAAAAGGATATTAACTTTTGCAAACACCATAATTAGAAAAGAACGTGTATATTAGTTACATATTTAATATGTTTCAGTTCTCCAATTGAAATAATGTATAGCATATATATTTCGTTTTTAAAATGTTTTAAGGTCAGAGATGTGGTTGGCCTCAGTAACACAAATGGTTGTCTCCTCCCCCCACCTTCTAGGTGGAACATACTGATGGATTACTGTTACACCACTCCCTCTGGGAATCCCAACGATGAGATACGCTACGATCTTTTCTTCGGGTAATTTCACATTATCTAAAGTGGTGCGTTAAGCGGTGCGCATTAACCAGCAGAGAGGTCATTACCTGCTTAAACCAACCGCTCACTATACAAATCTCTCACAATGCCCCTTTACAGAATGCTTTATCTCTGTGTGTCTGTGTGTGTCTGTGTGTATGTGTGTCTGTGTGTTTGTTCATGCACTCAGTCTGATTCTTAGTTTCATTTCCCTAATAGATGTCACAAAGACCCACAGACCACAGTTTTTGAGAATGGGAAAAGCCAGATGGGCCGCTTTGCCTTTGAAGTTTTCCGGTTTGTGAAACACAAAAACCAGAAGATGTCCACTGTCTTCTTGCACTGTGTCACTAAGTTGTGTCGGGTAGATGATTGTGCACTGTTGATGCCGGTAAATTTGTGTTCTGTTTGTCTAAGTGGTGTTAGGATTATTGCAGTACAATTTTGACAACTAATTGAGACATTTTGGGCAGGGTGTCATCTTAATACTTAATGTCTATGTTAAACAATATTGTTTTATCTCAGATTTGTGGAAAAAGAAGAAAGAGAGAGGAGGATACAGCTCCTCATGCCTCCACTGAAGATGCTGTTATAACTGCAGGCCCTATAATCACCAGAGGTGGTGAGAGAATGTTTCTTCTTATTCAGTTACAGAGGAACCTTGGATTGCGAGTGAACGCTTACAGACTTGGTCTGTAAGTGTTTTGCAAAAAAAAAAAAAAAAAAAAAAGTTAATACATTTTAACTTGTTAAAAGAGCAAAGTATTGATATACGAGTACTGTAGTATGTATACACTTTGCCTACAGAGTTTCACGTGATTACAACTGAGCAGTGTTGGGGAATGTTACTTTTTAAAGTAACTAATTACGTTATAAAATTACTGTCATTAAGAAGTAATCAGTTACATTACAGCATAACTTTCTGATAAAAGTAACTAGTTAGAGTACTTTTCCATTGCGAAAAATGAAAACTCCTTTGTGATTCCTCATGCATGTTGTTTTAGTCAAGACCTTAAGTTTGGCCCATAACCTGTTAACTACTAATACCCCTATCTCACCTACGCAGTTTCGCGCGGTGGCCGTAAGTACGGTTCATCATGATTCACCACGGGTTTTGGCGCTGTGATTAGGTTTCCATCTTTCCGCTCGTCAGTCCTCGCATAGTCAAACTGCATAGGTGAGATAGGGGTATAACAGCAGGAATAACAGAGGGGGGCGGGTTATTGGAGGTGGGGCTTGTAGGACGACACACACACACACACACACAATAATGGATTGGGAATGACTGCTGTCTGGCTCACAGATTGCATAAATTGTTGGAATAATGAATTTCATTTTTTAAAAAGTAACTAAATAACTGAGTACTTAAATGGCGGGAAATAACGCGTTAGATTACTCATTACATCAAAAAAGTAATCCAAGTACACCCAACACTGCAACTGAGCCAATGATTCTTCTCTCTCTCACGCTGTGGGATTGTGGGTAAGGGTCTCCCATGCGCAGTCTCAGTGCGTGTGCATCACTCAACTAAGCAACATCCATGCATGGTCGCTATAACATTGTGATCATGTGTGTGCACACTCGCGTAAAGCATTTTAGGCACGTAAAGCACATTCCACACAGTAGCCCCCCCTAATCCTGCTTCTTACCTCGTCTAACAGCAATTCTTTTCAAAGGTAAAGTTCAGCTTAATTCTTTTTATTTTTACTTTATATTCTGAGTTAATTATTCTGATATGAATATTTTTGGGCTGTGGAATGAATTATCTGAGTTTTCAATATTTCTTATTCACTTTGATATACGAGCACACTTCTGAAACAAATTATGCTCGCAATCCAAGGTTTAACTGTATTTGTGTTAGTCCACATTAGTCAGCAACTACAATGTAAGATGGTATGTTGTTGGGATTTGGTGCTCAGGTTTTTACACCACAGTATTAAATCCCGCAGATCATTAACATTCACAGTTCCTTATGAAACAGGAATTCAGACTGACAGTGTGCTGAAATGCTTTTCTCATTTACACAACAGACAGTAGTATTTGAGGAGAGCATCTCAAGAGAAAAATGCCTGTCACAACTACAACCTTCCATACATTAAATTTTCTTTATAATTAATAAATTCCATTTTTTTTTCTCAGTGCCAAGGAGCAGTTGGAAAAGGATGTTGTTCATTCATTCATTCATTCATTCATTCATCTGCTATACCTATTCTCCTGTGTACAGAGCCATGGCAGCCTGGAGCCTATCCCAGTAGGCTTTAGGCACAAGGCGTGATACACCCTGGTCAGAGTGCCAAGCCATCACATGAAACACCCACACATGTACACACACCCACACACACTATGGGAAATTTGGGAATGCCAGTCTTTGGACTGTGGAAGGGGACTGGAGGATTATCCAGTAGAAACCCACCAAGCATGCGGAGAATATACAAACTTTCGAGACACAGACTCGTGTGATTTCAGAGGCCTTTCAACCAGCCAAAGAACCTTTTGACAAATATTTTTGCCTTCTGACTGTGCATTCTGTATATAGTCCACTTTAACATAACCTATTACAGTAATTTTTTTTTCTTTTGTAGATGAAACCCCAAGCTCCAACTCACAGCTTGGTAAGCTTTTCTTTTTTGTTCACTGTATGTTATTAACATGTATCGTATTTGGTCCCATGCAACAACTCTGTTGTCTTCCCCAACAATTCCCCAAATTGCCAGATTTACAAGTGCATAGTGCCGATGCTAAAACCCAAATTGCTTACTCTGATCAGTTTTAGAAACGGGTAAGAATATTTCTATGTCAAATCAAACCTATTTTAGTTACAGATGGTAAATTGTTGGTCCCCAGGAACACACGAAACATGGTTAAACATTACTCCCGCTCACTCATTCCCTATACAGCGTATCTCATTCAGGGTCACGAGAGGCCTATAGCCTATTCCAGGAGACTCAGGGATTCTAACCACTTCTAACCGCTATGTGACTGTGCTGCTGGTGATACCTTATCTTACAATAATTTTTCAACAGGTTTATTCCTAATTTCTCAAATCTTACCTAGCATGATAACGTTGAAAATAAAAAAGGAACACATACTGTAAAACTGGACTACAGTAAGGTACAGTAATGTTGTTGACATCTGATGAGTTAGGTTGGCTTTTCATTTAAAAAAAAAGAGGAAGCTGATAGCCAAAGACACATTGTAATTGTACACTCTTAAGAGCAGAGTGCTGGAGACTTTCGGGTGTAGTCTGCCCATTGAAAGAATGATGCACAGATTTTCCCCAGAAGTCAACTGATCTCCTGGTTGGCTTCCTCCACTTGGCCTATGGGTTGGGGGGAGGTTATGCTATGATGATAGAAACCCCCAGTTTTTCCATGAATCTTCCCATCCTTAAATAATAAAAAATAAATTAGCCTCTCTGGCCAATCACAGTGTCCTCTAGGATTCCAAAGTTCAGGGAGAGGGAGTAGGTTAAGGAGCTTTGAAAAATGGTCTACTATTACCATAACGTCTGTGTTGTTCTGAGATATGAGGAGGTCAGCAACAAAGTCAATCTGACCTTGGCCACTGAGTACTTTGGCTTGGGCACATGAAGAGCACAACTATAAATTTGAGGATAAACTTGTGGTTGTCTTGGAGCATGTGGGGCAACAAGAATTTACACGGAAGTTTTAATATTCTGAGAGTGCCAGGGTATCCAGTGTCAAGAGGTGAGAAGATAGTTATTTCTCGAATGCTGGGCATTGTGCAGGAACTCTCATCTTTGGTGGGTCCCTTTTCTCCCAATTAATGTCTCAGGTTATAGCCTCAACAAAGTGTGCTTGTGGTAGCCTATGCATGGCCACAGGCTGCTGCCTTTCATTTCCATGAAAGATGCAAGCCTGTCGACAAGGTTGAGGGGTAAATAGATCCCTGTTTCAAAGCTTTGTTGATGTATTCATCCATGGCCCATGTTTCTGTAGTGGGCAAATGGTAAAAGTGGTTACATGGGACGAGACACACGGCACAGTCATATATGCGGTATGGTGACACTCATATGAAAAAGCACCCAACGGTCAGGAAGCTCGGTAAACAATAGATTAAACAGGATATTAAAACCCAGAAAAAAAGATGGTAGGCAGTGTAAGAACCACATAATACAATGGATGGATACTACAAAGCATTCACTTTGTAGTGAGTGTGTGAACTGAACTAGGAGTCCTTATACAGTATACTTTAAGTGTGATTGTGTTTGATTTGATTCATGTGTGCCTAATCCAAATGCCAATAAGTTTGAACATGATAGAGTTAATGAGTGCTGGGTATTGTAGTTGTGGGAGGTGTAATGTGATGTCAAATCAGGTGTTGATGTAACAAGGAACAAAGGCTGCAAGAATCTGCTACAAGTGACATTTGTTACAAAAAATGTGATTCATTTTATTATTATTATTTTTTAATCACTCTGTTTTACTAATAGCTCCATCTAACGACCCCTCCTCATCAATGGACACGGTGACAAGTGCTCTTATTGCTGGGGTGGCAGTGTTGGGCCTGATGAGCCTAAGCTTCTTCATCCTTTCCATCAGACTTCTGCGCAAATCCAGTCCCACATCTCTGACTGGCATGTTGAACCCTAGCTTCAAATAAAAGAAACAAGCCTACTGCAAATTGAAATTTGAATCTAATTGAATCTGCTTTTTGAAACTTTTTCCACCTGAGTCACTGCCAATTACAGAAATTAAGCAATGATAGGGCCAGAATTCAGGTCATTGCCTGCCATCAATTTTTTTCTTCTTATCCTGCTATTTTATTCATTTTACCTTTTTTTATATATGTTTATACTTCATACTTCATGTCTTTGGTTTTGCTTTACGGTTTACACCTACTGTATCTGTGTAAAAATTTAGACACAGGCAGCCAAAGTTTTTGTTTTATTACCTCACTTAGTTATAATTATAACTACTATTCATCAAAATGAGGACAATGTAATACAAGGGGTTTTCGGGTCAAACCAGGACTTTGTGCATAATAACAGAACACAGTTATGAGAGTAAAATATACCATTATTTTCTTTTTATAATCCTCTGCTACACAAATGCGCTTATCCTAGTGTTCCACTAGTGCTTGGATACCATCAAGGTAGTACGTTTTCTCAGTATGCCAGAGCCATGATTGGACTGCCTGCTACACATATGAAACGCTGGCCTCCCAGGAACTCCTGTCATGCCCCAAACCAGTGAAAATCGTTTGGAGTGAGATCAGGACTGTATGGCAGATGTGGCAAGTTCCTATAATGTGCAAGTGGTGGTGGTGATTGATTGTGTGCACACTTCCCACATACACATGCGTCTCTTCCACAAGTTTTCTGTCGATCAAAGATCAGGCGTTCCACTCGCTAAATTTTCACGAGAACGGCTATAGTGGGCTGATTCACGATTAATGGACAAACAGTTATTTCAAATGTTTTACTGCAGCTAAGAGACTCATCACTGTGCTGTGCTTGAAGTCTTCTGTAAATGTCAATCAGATTTCCGCCTTCATTCATAAGAAAATCACAGCTAGATTTGGACGCCCCTCGTATTACATTCTATCCTGGAGAGAACAGCACTGACTCTCTGTCTACGATTTTTGAGACACCTTTAGATGGATGGATCTTGGCCTTAAAGACTGAGATAATCATTAAAAAAACATTGATTTAATTTTTTTCTTTAAGCACTTGAGTTCATTTAGTCATGTGTTAATGTGTTGACTTATCATCTCTTACTATGATCAAGGCTTCCCCTAAATCTAACAGAGGCAACAAGGTTTGGGAATAATGAAAAACAAAATGATAATAATAAAGTTATGCATTTAAAAATATTTCTTAGGTATATCAATAATTTCAGTATTATGTTTAAGAAAAGATACTACATTGTTTAATGATGGCCCTTATGGAAAAAAAATATATGGCAATATATTGTAAGTATAAATATAATGTTTTTTGTCTGCATTGCATATAT
>JAOVVB010000050.1:10059296-10080914 GCA_028570985.1 Heterobranchus longifilis | reverse complement strand
TTTTTGTGAAGCTGCTTTGAGACAATGACCATTGTTAAAAGCGCTATATAAATAAAATTGAATTTAATTGAATTGAACTAACGGTATATATCCATGCACTTCAACTCCATATCATTGCAATGAATCGTTGCACTTTTTGTACTAACTCTTTAACTGCCTGCCAAATATCTTCTATAATACTTAATTATAATACTTAATTATACTTACTTAATATATCTATATTATACTTAATGCTCTTTATTTGCTCAGCCTGTGTGACCCCACTGTCCATCAGCCCACCATTTTAATATATGTATTACTCCAGTGTAGATGAATAATGGCAAAAAAAGCCAGCATGAATCCATTATTAGCCTGCTTACTCTATGGTGATCCAAATTAGTCACTATAACAAAAAAAAAAGTGTGATTAATTATTGATGTGATCAATTATTAATTAGGGAACTCATCTTTGGTGCCAACAGTCATTTAAAACCTGCCACGTCTGTCTCACTGAACACATTGCATATTAAAATGCTAATATGAATTAGCATACAAAGAACAGAACACATCTACAGATGAACATTTCATGAATAAGAGATTCCTCTTCTCAGATCCTTGAGCACATACATGGATAATCAGCCTGGCCAAGTCTTTTTTCATACATCACTGTTGGAAAGAAAAGGTCTGCTAATAATACCGCACAGATCTTAACCGACCCCATCAGCAATGAATAAAAATAAAAGCATATGAGGTCATTTTCAACTGTACAAATAAAACAGGGCTTGTATCAGTACTGTATGCAATTAGTCAACTCAGTTATTTGTAGTGATATAAGATGACTCAGTTATCTACAGTATAATGATATAAGAATCGGTGGAGACACAAGAACCCAAAGAATTTTCAAGTTCAGGAATACAGACAAGAGACTGACAGATATTTTACAAGAGTGTAGGCAGAGAGCAGCCTTGGATTGCAGTTTCACTATACTGAAATAAGATCCCAGAAAGATATTTCATCACATCCTGTCTGCCTGACATATACTTATCTAAAACTATAAATACCATCAGCTGTTCAGTCTATATTTTTGTTAGAATCATGTAAGGGGAATTATGCATATATTTGAGAAGCTCTAACGAAGACAGATGAGGGAATCAAACATAGGCTTAATCCTTTTTTAAATTATTTTTAAGAAGTGTCAGATGTAAGGTCTTGATTGAGTGCCCACTTAAATTAAATAACATAACATAGGTAGCACAGATAACAGCTTTGGTTAAAAAAAAACAATTATTATGAAAATTTTTCATGAAAGCTCAATGTAACTTGAAAACTTAAAAAAAAAAAGCTGACTCTCCACTGTCAGGTCCTTGGGCAAGACCCTTAAACTTAATAACCAAACCGAAAACAATAACAAATAAAAAAAATAAATAACAAAATGAAAACAAGATAACAAAACTGAAAACAAAATAATAAATTCAAAAACAAAATAACACCACCAAAAACAAAATAACATAACCAAAAACAAAACAACAAAACCGAAAACAATATAACAAATCAGAAAACACAACGACATAATCCAGATACAAAATACCAAATGAGAAAAAACGGCAAATCAGTCAAACCGGAAAAGGTAGGTATAGTGTGCGAATGAAATTCTTATCGCTGATTGGATGAGACATCTGTCACTCAAATGTCCAATCAGTGGTAAGAATCAACAAGCCAAAAAAGGTAGGTACCTTTTTTTTGGCTTGTTGATCCTTACCGCTGATTGGACAACACATCTGTCACTCAAAATATACAGGAAGTACTGCAGCCACATGGATATTTAGATGTATTTTCATTTAATGATTCATTTCAGTATTTTAGGATTATAAAGCACTTTGTCAACTAAGTTGTGTTAAATGTGCTTTTAAAATGATTCTGACTTCACTTGATAGTACTTCTTGTATGTCTTGAGTGACAGATGTCTCATCCAATTAGTGATAAAATTTTAATTTGCGAACTATACCTACCCTTTCCGGTTTGAGTGAATTGTTGTTGTGTTTTTTCATTTGGTATTTTATTTCTAGATATGTCGTTGTGTTTTCTGATTTGTCATATTGTATTCGGTTTTTTGGTTTTGTTATTTTGTTTTTGAATTTGTTGTTTTGTTGTTTTGTTTTCATTTTGTTATTTTGTTTTTGAATTTGTTATTTTGGTTTTGTTATTTTGTTTTGCAGTTCTCAGCCATCGTACAAAACAATCCAGCAACTGCATGTAGTTCCAGGACCCCGCCCGGTTAGAAAATGTGAGGGCTGCGACAGGGAAGGCATCCAGCATAAAACCTGTGGCAAATCTTACGGATCAAATAGTCTGATGTGGTAACCCCTAGGATAAATGCAACAAAGCCCAAGGAAAAAAAAATCCAGGCATTAGACAAAACAAAAACTTATTATTGTAAGGCCAGGCCTTTGCAGGATATTATGCACACAGTCATGCACTCATTCACATCTCTAGGCAGTTTAGCTTAGCCAGTCGTGCATGTTGTATCACCAGTGGGAGAAAAGGGATAACCATAAGTAAACCTACATAACTTTTCTCCCTTTTGGCCGCTCCGGTCAAGGGTTTGCCACAGCAGACCATCTGATCTGCATGCAACTTGGCACAGGTTTTACACCGGATTCCCTTCCGGATGCAACCCTCCCGTTTTTCTAACCGGGATTTTTAACCGGGGGTGTAGCAACCCACTGATGCCAGGGCTCGAACCTAAATCTCAAATCGACAACCTAGAGCCCTACTGTAGCTGCCTGAGCCACCACTGCCTTGGAACATACATAAACACCAGGAAAAAATAGAAAGCTTACACAAACCAGCTTTCCAATCAGTTGCCTAAACCACTGATCTACGGATCATAAAGTTTACAACACAGAACCAACAAGCACCACCATAAGCCTAAACTGCCTGAGTTCTATACTGCCTCAATTGTGAACTGTTTTAGATAATGTGATGAGGCAAATTAGGTAAACATAATGTAAATATGGGTACATGGAGAAAGATTCTCTTTTACGTAATTCAATGTTACATAAAATAGATGAATAACATTAGAAACTTTCTCACACTCCA
Source organism: Heterobranchus longifilis (assembly GCA_028570985.1). Taxonomy (NCBI): domain Eukaryota; kingdom Metazoa; phylum Chordata; class Actinopteri; order Siluriformes; family Clariidae; genus Heterobranchus; species Heterobranchus longifilis. The sequence goes on along the minus strand of JAOVVB010000050.1, from coordinate 10,077,837 downwards.
CCATAACTTGTGTTAAAATTCAACCCCCAGTCTTAGTGGTCTTAAAGTTATCAGTCCAGGGTTACATGAACTAATGAAGCATTGCCACATTGGAAATTTGTCCATTGACTGACATTGGGCAGGCCATTAAAGGCTTTTGCACCTCCAGCCAGTCCAGGGCATGACAGAATGTTAGATTCCTCCTCTGCTCTTTGCCCTTTTCTGTTCTGCATTGAACATAATGAGGTCTCTGCTGACTTCTGTATTGCCAAGTCTAAGCATACATTCTCAGTGGAATGAATCATTTCATGTCCTCCAGAGCATGCTGGAAGACAGAGTCTTGATGTATATTTCTTAAGAAACCCTAAAAAAATTTAATATTTTACAGAATAATTATGTTTCTTAATTTTGGGTGTAATTGCAATAATTGCATTGTTTCTGGGAACAGATGATTCTAAAACATATTGATTTGATGCTATAATACATAACCAATGAGTCTGATTTGAAAAACAAAAACAAAAGCAAAAACTTGCGTATTAATTTGTCAGTAATGCCCAGTGTGATCCACGATTATTAACCAAACACAAATTATATATTTTATGCATGGACAAAAGAAACATTGCACATATAAGTTTCTTACAAAATGTATTTCTATCACGTAAATAAGAAAGTTCAATGTAATACAAAAATCTGTGTCCAACAGCACCAGAAATTTTAAATTCAGATGACGTTGACAGTGATGTCCAGCAAGTCCAGCTGCAACCAAATGTAGTTGAATACTCCGACTATACTATAGTACATAAACCTGGAACTCTGGCCGCAGTAGTTGCAGCATTTTCTGTATGATTTCTCAAATTATGTCATCGAACTTGTCTGTCTTGTCTTGGTCTTGTCACTCTTGGCCTTCCAGATCTACTGTAAAGCGATCGGTAGTGGAACTAGTTGCTCAGAACCAGTTGTTCAGAATTGAAAATGCCAACTCCAAACCATCTGGTAACGTCTGCTTGCGTCATATCAAGGTGAAGCATGCTGATGACCCTCTCTCTGATAGTGTTATCTAAATGGGGCATGACAGTGTGTAGACATAATCCACAATCAGAATGTTTTCCTTACTTTTGAGACCAAGATATGTCAGCTGGACATAATTACATGGCAAATTTTCTGCATGTGCATGGCACTACTTAAGAAGATGTAAGTGAGGTAGCCCACAATAAAGTAACACTCTTCTGAGCATGTGGGTTATTTTAATTGTGTTCCGATTGTAACTAGACAAACAAAATTATTTTTGTTCTGTTTTTTCTAACAATACAAATTGGTGAAGAATTTTTTTCGTAGTAAAACTTTCCTTTTGCATGTATTGGTTCAGTTTTGGGATGGTAAATAGTAATTAATGGCTATAATATATTAGAAAATTAGAATATTCTACAATGTTTAAAAATAAATAGCATAAATATGATAGTTTAAAATCTCTTTTAATGAAATCCTGGTATTACAGGAGATACTGTTAAATTTTTAAGTTAATTTAGTTTCTGCTTCTTCTCAAAACTTGTTACAGGTCGTGTCCAATTTCTAAAGTTTTTAAAGACATTAGCTGGTTAGATATTCTGATTGGATTACTCTGACTGGGAGTAAAATCTCTATCGAAACCAGCCTTACATTTGAAATGCATGCCACGTGAATGTATGAAGGCGTCTGTTTTGGATGTTGGATTTCTAAATGTAAGATTTATCTTACATTAACGCTTTGACAACAAGTAAAAAGTTTAAAATCTTGCAACACTGCTGTGGCTTCTTGTTCTTTTTAAGCGGGAGGGTTTTTAACACTTCCACCAGGGCAGTAGGAGGTGTTCGGAAGAACAATGCAAATGTGAAAGAGGTGAGAGAATAGTGAAGCAGCAGGGGCACTTTTGGGCAATAACGGCTATAAAATGTAAATTCAAAGGAGAGAGTGAACAAGAGAGAAGGGATGTAGTCCCTGGTGAGATATTAAAATACTTTGATCTTATGTCAACATAATTATAGTATATTACACTAGTACAAATAATGTAAAAATAAATACATTATTGATGTTATTTGTAATTTGTTATAATGTCTTATACTAATATACACTGATCAGCGATAACATTAACACCCTAACCCCAATATTGTGCAGGTTCCCTTTGTGCCACCAAAACAGCTTTGACCCCTTGAGCCATGGACACCACAAAACCTGAATGTGTGCTGTGGTATTTGGCATTAGGACACTAACAGCAGATCCTTTAAGTGCTCCATGGATCAGACTTATTTGTCCAGCACATCACATGGATGCTTGATCAGATTGAGATCCTGGGAATTTGAAATCCGGATCAACAAAACTTTGCCTGATGGGCGTTCTGATGCCACCTTTCTATCTCAGCCAGCATTAACATTTTTCAGCAATTTGTGCTGCGTTGGCTTTTCTGTGGGATCGAGCCAGACGGGCCTTGCTTCCCACAGGCATAATCGAGCGTTGGATGCCCTTGATCCTGTCACCAATGTACTGTATATAAATCATTTAATCATTCATTCATCTTCTACACTGCTTATCATGTGCAGAGGGTTGCGGGTGGCCCGGAGAAGCCTATCCCAGGAAACTTGGGGCATAAGGTGGGTATACGCTGGACAGGGTGTCAATGCATCGCAGGGCATATTCTATATAATGGATAATCGATATTAAAGTAATGTAGTGTTAATGTTATGACTTATGTACAGCTGTGGAGTTGTTTATATTGGGTATAGATTATATCTAAGTAGTGTCTCAACATTATGAAGATTGTTTGCAGGAGTGATACATCAGTTATGATGGTATGAAAGTACTTCAGTCTGTGAGAATAACTATTTATAATAAATAGTTTATTTCATTTTATGCAGAGCACAGTATTATGATTTAGCCTATAGTGTTTTAAGTTTAGTCAAAATAGCTTAAAGCCTTTAAAAAAAACACTTCAACAGCAGCCATACTTGAATGACCAACAACCAGCTGGTAATTTGTGACCAGAAAGTAGGCGGAGTAGGAGGAGGGCGGGGTTTTATAAACCGACCAATGGCGTCATTGCGTCGCGTGCCGTACGGACTGCTGAGGCTTTGAACCGGAGGCGCACGCGGTATCACTGTTTGAATTCAGCGCTCGATGTGCATCACACTGCTCGTGTAGAGTGCAGACACTTCATAAACATAGGACTTATACCGGAATTTTTTTTCCTCTTTTTTTTTTTGCGCGGGAGAAAACTAAAGAACATAGTTTTTCAAGAATGCGCGCGACCGCTGCTTTTTCTGCCTGCGTCCTCATCGTGTCCCTCCTGGACCAAGGTAATGTCCATTACTGCAGCATTTATTACCAGCAAAAAACATACACGTCTTTTTAAGAGTGTAATTAACAGCCTGATGCTGAAACATTGAGTAATCAGATTAAACAAAAAGATTAATCACTTTTTAGTGTTTTAGTTTATTAATAACAAAAGTTGGAGTAAATCAGTTCCTAAAGTACTCGTACAAACCTGAATAAACTTCTAGGAATAATCAAGTACTGAATAAACTCAGGGTTTTGACTGAACTTATTCCTACATTACTGGATTAACTAATACAATTAGAAATGAACTAAAAAAAAATGCATTAGTTCCTGCAGTTCTCATTTAGCTCTTAGAATTCTGAATGAACTGAACAATTCATTTCTTGCAGAGCTAAAATAACTCGTATAGTACTGAATTATTACTTTACAGTGCTGATTTAGTCAAATTGACCTAGACGATAGTTTGAGTTATATGTTAAAATCCCAGAAATGTAAAGATGTGCCTTGTGTCCTGGGGCTTCCAGGCTGATTACAGCTTTCCTCTGTCTGATAAGAGATAAAGTTAGGAGGTGAAACTGCTTAACTGAAAACCGTCCTCATGTGGAGTTTGGGTGTGGGGAATAAGTGTAGACACACACACACACACACACACAAATCTTAGGAAACGTCTGCACCTGTTGCAGAATTGTGTTTACTTTGTTCAACATATTGCTATTTTGTACCACTGATAAGTTTATTTCTTTTTATTTATTTTAGTGTGTGTGTGTTGCGAGTGTATACGAGTAAGACAGTGAGATAGTTTGAAGAGGGGGTTGGGGGCGAGAGGCGTTGGTTTCTTTCCCTCAGGCTTGCATGTGAATGCAGCCCTCACCAGGTGATGAAACGGTTCATGCTGAGAATAGCACATGTTCTGAATATTCAGTGAGAAATCTTCATCATCGGTGTTCCTTGGCAGGAACGATGGCATCATATCAAGTATGGCATCATACCTGCGATACACTTTTAAGACCAGGTCTGTTATTCGGTTATTGCTGTTTCATGTCCAGATCCAGGCAAAGGAAGATGTCTTTGATAACGGTGAGACTTGTGCTGAAAGATTGACAGCCCGTCCTGCAAGTGCATGGCGTGAACATGTTACTTGACTGTGACCAAGGAACATCGAAGGAAGCAATTAGTTGAGTTTAATCTGATAAGCAGGTTCTAGTATCTGGCAAATACTAACTATTGTTATCATTTTGTAGTTTGCCATATAATCTCCTTATCAGTTCATTCACATTCCAGGATAAAGCAAAGGAGATAAGATGTTTATTTTTATTTTTTTTTTTAAAATCGTAGCCCGGGGTAATTCCTCTTTTAACAATGCAACACTTTTGCCCGACCAAATAGAGCTTAATGGCAATTGAAGGAGTCATAGAAAAGTAGTCTTAGTGAGGCATCTGTTTTTTGTTCTTGTTGCACTTCTGTTCTCCCCACCCCCTCAGGTCACACACACACACACTCACACACACACAAAAACAAATGTGCAGGCACACACACGTACACGCTGCTGGCAGAGTCACACCTGGTCTAACTTGTTTAGCTGGTGGGATTCTCTTCTTTTGTTTTCATTTGAACATCGCCTTAAGTCTTATGCAAGGCTTGCTTCAATCGATTTCATTTCTTTAAACAATTGTATCCCACAGCACAAAAACACATATATGGTGCGTTAAAAGAAATCACTGTCTCTTAATGATAGGCAGGATGCTCTTTAAGTTTAGTTTAAATATGTCCTTTTTATGCATTATAAAAAATTCGGCATTAAGTCAACTTAAGTAAATTATTAAATAAAACGGAGAGGAAATTTTCTTCTAGCTTCCCAGCCCCCTAACAGCAATCTCTCAGAGGATTTTTTTTTTCCTGGGAGTGCACCCATTTATATGAGCTACTATATCTGTTATCAGGCAAAACAAGAGAACAATTGTTCCAACATTCAAAAAGCGAGGGATGCGTCGCTTTTTACGGCCGGCAGAAGGACAGCTCTGCCGCTCTTGCGGTGCAGGAACGGCTCCTATTGAAATGCGCGTAAGGTGCTTTCTAGAAGCTCCAGTGCTCCTGGAGGTCCATCCTGCTTTGGACAATGAGACAAGTTGCTCCAGTCCTTTTGTTATGCACTTTACCCCTGCGGGCCGCATTGTGCGACAGGTTTTTCTTAACCGCTGCATGTATCTCCGAGTGAGGAGTGCTTCTCTTGAATTCAACACAAGTGCATAACACCCCCACTGAGAGGGTCTTCTCTATTCTTGTATGCTTTATTTCCCTTTATTTGAGGATCCCAGGTCACATACGAATGACTACACCTCACGCAGCTGCAGGCTGTTAGTCTAAAATACGCCATCAGGTCCATTTACATTTTGTGGGAGTAAAGTGCCCTGGGCCATTTAAAAAAAAAAAAAGAAATTTACAGTAATTAGGCGTTGTTAATGTACTACCTACTCCACAAGGCTCATAGCACTTTATTTTAATTATGTGAAGAAAAAAAGTGCAGACTTTTCTCATTGTCTGTCATGTTATCATCCTAAAACAACTTTATTTAGCGGCATTGTCTGCTGCTGAACACAAAGGAGCTTCACTGCGATTTCAAGACCTTCTAATCCCGCTTAGGGCGTGTCTGGGTTTAGGAAATAAAGCCAGTTCTTAAAGCAGTTGTAAGACAGAGAATGTGTTACTTATCCCAAAGTAATTTTCAGAAAACTCTTCTTCTGGCTATTGAAATTTTCTGATAAAAATTCCATTGTGGAGGAAAGGAACGCTTTATTCCAATTTAATATCGGCATATAATGTGTTTTATGTCATGTCAGTGTTACACATAGTGAGATGTCATTCCTTTATTTATTTATTTATTTTATCCCATATGCAGTCAGAATTAAAATCTGTGTGATGTTTTGGAACTGGAATTAAATGAGATGCGCGATTAAATTGGGAGCAAAATATTCTGTAGATTTACATCTATACTTCAATCGATTTGAGCTCTCAGGCTAGAAACTCCAGCCATTTAAAAAAAAAAACTGACCCATCATAGTGTTATACTAAAGGAAGCGACTTCCTGTTCAACTGGTTTGAAGGGAAAACACTTTGCTTTAGTTAAAAGCAAATATTCAACTCGCACCACTCATCAAAACGGCCCAGTTCACAATATGAATATTGATAATTGTTTAGGTCTCTTGGTATTGCAGCCATATTCCCAGTGTACATGTTAGAGCATCTCACACATGCTGTAAATGGGACTGTAAATTGCTATATTGCATGTTTCTATAGAGGATCAACACTGAACTGTTGGCAAGAGCCTAAATATGGGACACGGGTTGTTTGTGGTTGGCCATGAAAGAAGAGAATAGGATGCAGGTGGGGCGATCTTTCAGTGGAACAAACTTTGATGTCGCTTTGCTTTGAGTATACAAGCCACCACAGATTGCCTGTGTAATCCGGAGCAGACACACCTGTTCCAGGTGTATTGTGCATTAACTTAGGATGAAAAGTCTCCTTTTCCAGCATTTCAATTGTCTGATAGCTTTTGTATAAGGCCAAACAGCACTGTTTCAGCAGTGTAGTTCCTGACTGTTTCCCTTATATGGGGTGAAGAGTCAGCTATAAAAAAGAAAAAAAAAGTTATTCATTTACGGCATTGTAATCTAGGTTAGCTCATGTCGAATCATGTCCACGTAATGAAATTTTCTCGCTGAATCACTAAGAAATAAAATGCATAATGCACCTTTTAGACTCATGTAATATTCTAGCTAGGGTTTTATGCTGCAGGGTGAATCCTCGAGGCAGGGCAGATCAAGGTGTAGTAGGCAGGTTAGGACCTGCATGACCCTGTAACTTCCTGTTCCGGACAGGCCCCTAAACATGTAGGAATGTGAAATGAATCCGGAGCATGCAAAGCAAGGCATGCTCAGTTGACACACGTAAGTTATGAAGAAGGATTTGTTACGCTTAACAATTGAAGCACGTGGAACAATAAAAGTAAGAACAAAAGGTATGATGGAATACCATGAACCAGTTTCTGTGGACACTATTATTATTATTTCCTTTCCGTTTTGCGCGGACGATCTATGTGTGCCGTCGCATTTACACAGCTTTAACTTATTACCGGCGTTCACTTTCTTCAGAGGTGTCTACAAATCTAGAGAAAGTGCCTTTAAAAAACAAGCTAGCTGACCTTCATGTTTTGGCATCAGTTCAGATCTCCCTGTGTCCCACATGCAAATAGTGATAGTACGAACATGTGCTGCTCTGCCGGCCTTGGAGATTCAAATGCGCTCTTGTCTGAATGAATTTGTACTGTGGATAAAGGCACAGTGTTGAAAACTCAACATCTTGCTTCACCAGAAAGAGAGTATGTTCTGTCACTTGGTTTTTTTTTAATGACTGCTCGTTAATGGGAGACATCGCTGGATTTTTAATGCATTCCAGCCCCTCGGGGGGCGTCTCCCATCAAATTCATAATTTAGCACTTAATGGATGTGATTCCGGAGTGCACTTACATCTTATCCTGCAAAAATGACTTTTGTTTTTTATGAAGCATCAGCCTAACACAGACGACCCCTGACTTAATTTACGGCAGTTTCAAGATGCTTTAATGGCACTTGCTCGTGAGATTGACGAGCCAACGTTTGGGAAAGTAATATGTGCTCGAAATCAATTTCAGCCTGTTGGCTTTTAAAAAAAGCGACACAGCCTTACTGAGCCTTCTTATCCTGAAGGTTAATAGTCTCAATGGTTAGTGCCTGCTAAAGTCTCTTCTTAAAAGCAGTTTTTTCCTTTTAGCAGGAGCCTAGAAGAAAACGCTATTATAGTGCGGGTTAATGTACAGTAGTGGTTTTGTTCATCACACGAGATGAGAGGACTATAAATAGCTGAGCCATGAAAAAATTAGGGATGAGCTGTACATTATAGCAAAGTAATAAAATATAAATGTACGCACATTACAGGATAAATCACCAGCTATGTTTACAATTTCTGACTTCATGCTGTTTTCTAGTAAGCAGATAAAAAAAAAAAAAGTAACTTTTGGTTTTCCCGTCTCTAACTTTATTTCATTTATACTCTGACCGGACATTTGTTCAGTCTGTCCATTTTTTTTTTTTTTTTTTTTTTTTTCACATGCAATTTGGGAGAAAATGATAATAAACAGTTAATTAACAGCCATTATATTATATTGGTGCATTCTCATGAATACAAAATACCAGCTTAAAGCAAACACCTGAGACTGTCACTGATGGACTGTATGACTTGGCTGCCAGCCCTAGTCTTGCTTCTTCATGCCCTTGTGTATTTTTCTTATAAATAATCAATCCATATTAAGCCATTCATTTATAACATGACTAAAGCATATTTTAATGACAGGAATTTACATTTATGCCAGCTGTTAGCTGATTATTTTACTATAATGTATTAGATAGAATTATAGCAATGGGCAGGCGGCACAGTGGGTTAGTGGTTAGCACTGTCGCCTTGCACCTCAGGTTCCGGGTTCGATTCCTGGCTCGGGTCTGAGTGCTTGTAATTTGCATGTCCTCCCTGTGCTTGTTGGGTTTCCTCCAGGTTTCCTCCCCCAGTCCAAAGACATGCAGGTTATTGGCGTTTCCATTGTCCATAGTGTGTGTGTGTGTGTGTGCGCCCTGCACTGGATTGGCCAGGTGTACCCTGCCATGTGCAATTAATCTCCTGAGATTGACCCTGTATACAGGATAAAGTGGTGTTCTCACTCACTCCTTCATGACAAATTCCATCTCTTTAACAATTCATTAAATAAGTACCTTTGTGTGGTAAGAAAGCCTGGAGTGCAAAGACAAACAGTTATACTTTGTTATTATGTTACAACCATAAACCTTTCTAAATAATTCAGTGTGTGCAACACAACTATGGGTTCAGTGTATTAGTATTTAGCAGGGTTTTGTGTTGTTTGTGCAGTTGGCAGAGGTAATTAAGCATTGTGTGATACTTTGGCAACAGATGAGTTATCATGTTTAAATGTTTAAAGAAAGGACCTGCTCGCTAAAGATGATTGGAAACGTGGGGGATGGGGTGGATTTGTTTACTTCACCTGTCCCGCAGCGCAATCAGCACAACACACTTGCTGCTCTCTCTTTGTGCGCTCATCTGGTGTTCAGTCCTCTAATGTAGGTGTTATTGCGTGTTCTGTTTGTTTAGTAAGATTAGATGGAGAGGAGCGCTTTTTTTAGGGCATGACTGCATGTGGCATCCAAAGAAAACAAAGGCTATTATAAATAATTGTGTAAAACCGACAGCTGTTGAGTGGCAACTGAGGTCAGGAGAATTGTGTTTTAGCCATTTCGCCTTTTCATGCAATGCTGAATCATTCAAGCCATGGTGGGAAAAAGAAAGTAAAACAGAGCGGTGGTTTAAAGATCAGTTTAAAAGGGAGCATAGTATTTCTTATTGAAAATTTTCATTGATCTCAATGAAGGTACATCTTCCAGGTAGATATTTCTGTACTCACTAATGTAATTTCATTACATTCAGAAATCAAAAACATAAACATTCAGATTGCCAGGTTAAAGGGATAACTTAAAGGTCCCATATTTTGCTAGTTGATCTACAACTTACAGAAGTGTGTCTGTTTCAGCTCTCGTCAGATAATGCACTTTTCACACACCTCAAACTCACTTTTTTCACATCTTGTCCGAACTACTACCGAGCCACGACCCCTGCCCAGCGAAGCTCAGAAACAAGCTGGGCGAGGGGTATCTTCTTATATGAGGTCACATTATAAGTAAAATCGAAGTGGCTTGTTTAAGACTCATCCAATACAATAATAAAAATAAAAACAAAAGACAATTTTTTCTCCCACACACAATGGAGTCAATCTGACTGCCTAAACACGACGTAAAAGTGAATTTTGCATAACAGGTGCCCCCCTGTAGAGTTAGCATTTTCTCCCTATGTTTGTAGGGTTTCCTCCAGGGTGATTGGCGTTTCCAAATTGCCTGTAATGTGAGTGTGTGAGTGCTTGTACCCTGTGATGTTTTGATACCTCATCCACATTGTGCCCGAGTCCCCTGGGAAAAGCTCCAGGCCCCTCACGACCCAATACAGGATAAGCAGTACAGAGAATGAGTGAGAGTGAGGTCCCCTTTAATGTGACACACTAGGCAGAATTTTTTCACGAATAGCAAAAGCTATTCAGCTGGCCATTTTTCATCCCCACAACCTGATCATATAGAACTGATGAGTTGTTTAATGACTCCAGAACAAACTGTGATGTGAGACTTAGGATACTAGCAGATTTATTCAATGCTTTCACTTTTTGCCATTCGTGTGAACCATACAATGATGTGTGCATGCCGGCCGTTTCATACGGTAGGCACGTTCACATTAAAGAGAAATATGAGTCACTTACTGTTACGAATATGAACCATCAAGATAGCGAGATCCAATCTGGACAAAAACCCTCACAAGCCTGTAACGTCCCCATGGCTTCAAATTTAAAAACCTTTTTTGTTGTCATTTTTTAAAATATGTTGAATATTTGGTCCATTTCCGAACCTTTTGAAACGATGACTTGCAAGCAGGTTTAACTCATAAACAATATTTAAGACAAGCAAATGATTTTATCACTCCCTTTTTTTTTGGTTCGCATTCTTCAAAAAATGCACATGTTGAGACAAAAATCTGCTTTGCGGCAAGTCTGCTCAGGTCATAAATCTACAGCAGAGGCCATCGTTGACAGGCGTGACAGGTGGTTGCATCTGTGTTCACAGGACAGAGGGTCCTTGATGAATTTAGACAAAGGCGTGCTGACTTAAAATTAGTAAAGCAGTTTGTAAAGGGATGTAAATGGAATCGGTCGATGTGGCATCAGGTGATTGTCATGGATAGTGGAAGTGTAGGCAGTGACATACCAAAGCATGGTTTATCCTTAATCACATCATATGTACATTTTTAATCCATGCTTTAAGTAGGTGTTTACACTTACATGAGCTTAATCGGCTTTCCACCGGACAGTAATACGGAAAAGCCTACTGGATAATTACAGGAGTCTAATATCCATAAGAGTTAATGTTTCGTCAACAGCGTAGAGAGGGGGAAATCTTTTGTCCATTGAAAAGTGAAGCATGCAGTGATGTTTTGTCTTTATTCAAATGTGTCTAAGAGTCATGATCCAGAGAGATCCAGTGTAACCATTACATAAGCATGAAGTGGAATGACTAGTGCTAGACGAGATGATCTCAAATCAGTATTTCGATTATTTGAACATTTTTCCTCGATTATGATTAATGAACAATCACTTTTAGGTTTTAGGGTTTTTTTTTCCCCCTCACAGTGCTCTGACACGGTTTGTACTATAAATATGTTCAACTATTAAAAAATAATTTTCCTCCATGTTCCTTCCATGTCGCTGACAGGACATGCGGTAGTATGTTTTAAGGGGACAGTACTATCATAAACACACAGGGGAACGTATTCCTCTGAAATGTCAAGATAGAATTAGAAGAAGAAAAAAAACACTAATATAATCGGTTCTGAATTTTGGATTTGATTCATTTTCGATTAATCGCCCAGCCTTAGGAAGAAGCATTTAAAAACTTCATTTTTTAAATTATATATTAATGATAATTTATGATTATTTATGATGACTCATTTATTCATAATTAGATAGAACAAAGAAGTTTTTAATGTTTTGCTGAAAGAGGTTGGTCTTACAGACATAACAGCGACAAGTACCTGCAGTTTTATCCATGCAAGTTTAATTTCATTTTACAAACATAGCTCAAATTGTAAATTTTCTTTTTTTTTCAATGTTAATAGATAACAAATCAACAGGCTTTTTGCAGATTCTATAAAACCGGTATCTCCTGCAAGCTGTATGAGCATGTATAGTATCCAGCCCAAGTATACTGTATAGCTGAATATATACAGCATCCATATATTTGATGAATCCAATGAGAACCGGGCGTGGTTTAGGTGGAGAAGATGAGCGATGCATTTATTTCAAAGCCATGGTGGCATTTGGCTTTATTTGAATATTCAAACTTTCTGACTGCTTTGCCTGACAAGCAGATGAGGACATTCAGCCTGATCCAGCAGGATTCAAATTTGATAGGAGAAATTATTCCTCCATGATTGCTGCTCTTTAAATATTTTTTAAATATCCAATACTGATTATTTTAAACATCACTTATATACTTATTAATAAAAGTCGTATGTTTTCTGTTAGCTGAAAGAAACTTACTGACCAATGTCTGGAACCATCTCACATGATATTCTTCTTTATTTCTATTCCAGTGAGCGTGTACGCAAACCTAGTGGGCAAATATGGCGAAACTGTTGAGGTGCCTTGCAACAAAAGAGCAGACATCAAACTAGAGGACATCAAAATAACTAAATGGAAATATGTAAGTACATCCCCTGCTTATTTAGTCTTATTCTATCCTTACGGCCTTTGGTGAGTCAGAAAATGAGGTCATGCTCCAGTTACTCAATTGAGTGTAATTTCAATTGTAAGTCTAACCTAGATGTACATTTCTTTGAAAACATTATAGTGAAACAGAAACCAGAAGTGTAAGATTTTTAATTTTAAAAATTGTGCAGGTTTGATCTGAGGGACATATTCAAGTGTATTGTAGTGAGAAATTAGTTATTAAATACAAACCAACAAATAGGTCATCAGACCACAGATATACACAGATCAGCCATAACATTAAAACCATTAATGTTAAAACCACCTGGGTTGTGGTTCTCCTCCTGGGCAGCCGCCTGAGCAGCTCTGGCCTCAGGAGGTGTGATATGGTTATATATATGGTGATATTTCCAGTGCATCCTACACTCGCTCCATCAGAGTGGATCTATGAAGATTGTAGGCTGGGTCAGCAGTCTCCGGCTCTTTCCCTGCATGTCGGGTTGTGGTGCACTGGGTGAGGCCTGGATGCCCATGGTCCTGTTATCTGTTTACTGGTATATAGCTGGTGATGAATGTTATTCAGTTCACCTGTCTGTGGTGATAATGTTATAGTTGATCGGTGTAACCAAGACCTGTACATTTCTGCAATTTCTGTGCAAAAATATGTGGCAAGATGGCGTTTACAGTAGCACGTCTCATTTACACACGGGCTCAACAGCCCTGAACTGGAGTGTTTTGTTCTAATTGGGTCAAACATGGGGCAGTTTCTAATGTAGTGCCACTGTCTGACAATTTATTTTAACCGTATGTTTTCACCTTACCATATATTTTTAACCCAAAACACCTTACAGGTCAATGTTAAATATATAGATATGACATTATGGATGGATTAATCACAGAAATTGTGTATTCTGAGGCTATTCTTTTTTTTTTAATCTGACGTATAAATAGGATCTTGGACAAGATGGTATCCTAATCTGAGACAATACTCTCTTGCAGTAAATTTTATGGCATATTCCTACAATAAAATGATAAACTAGCTACTTCAGTGAGCTATAAACCTGGAAGATGACTGCTTAGTCAGTTTAGCTGTTAAACAATGGGCCCATAACATTAATGTGCAGCAAATTTATACAATTAATACTGTCAATCCATGAAATAAAAAAGAAAGAAAAGCTTAAACTTTGCTGTTTGTAACTGATTGAAAAAAGATCATGTAATAGCAACTACTGTTTTATAGGCTCACAACAGAAAATCAATGTGGCCGGAACCTAAAAAGGTATCATTAGTAGTACTAATATCAGATCGTAATAGTACGATCTGCACCTTGGAGTTAGTATCAAGGCATGCACGTGAGCTTGTGTCCTCCGTGGGACTAGATCATAAGCACATGCATGGTTGAAGCCCTTCTAAGAAATGTCCAATTCCTATCCCCAGACCAAGGTGGACGGCACCCTCGTCGATCTTCTGAAGAAATCTCAAGACACCACGTTCTTCCAAATCGAGGAGTACAATGGCAGAATCAATCTCACAAACACCCTCGCCCTGCAAATTTTCAAGGCAAAAATGGCCGATCAGAAGACATTCACCTGTATGGTGGTGACAGACGGAGACATATTCGAGTATCCAGTTGAAGTGATAATTGAGAGTAAGTATATTCTCGAATAACACTGAAGATTACGCAACATGCTGAAGTAATCATATGTTCATTAAATGCTATGATCTGCTCTTCTCCTGCAGAGGTCCCTTCTCCACCTACAATCACAAATCAATCCAGAGTCATCGAGCTCGGCAAACTAACGACGGTAAGTCATGTTAAACTGTATTGATTATGAGTTGTTTTCACACAGATATACTCGAACAAACTAAAGATCAGAAGCATCCATCCAGCATCCTGGAGCAGAATTTGAATAGCTTATGTTTTTTTACTGGATATTTGGCGTCTTTCTGAAACCAGAGCAATTCTTCTTGTGGGCTGTGACAGAGGGTAGCGTCCTATAAGCGTTCTGTGTTGTAGTTTTATCCTCTTCTTTTTATCTACATAGACAGCTTTTAAAACATATCAGTAGGTTTAGAAAAATGGTTCAGTGTTCATAAGACCTGGTAGTTACAGCATTAACCGCCCGATGCCATCGTTAGTGTGTCCATATCAAGTTCTTCCTGCGCCTTGCTTCGATCACATCCCCACCAAGCCTTTTCGACCATGTCCCAAAAAAAGAGTGGTAGCTCCACCTCAAGGGTTTACAGGTTCCTACTGCGTTCCTGCCAAGCTGTTCATGTTCTCACTGCGTTTGTCCAGTTTTTTGAGGATGTAGTGGGCACGTAACTCAGTGTGAAGGGGGTTTAAGATTCTTATACAAACAACAATTCGAAACCTCAGTGTTGCTTAGAAACCTGTTGCTCCTTATTTTTAATACTGTATCCATGTCATTGTGAAACTGCTTTTGAGATGAACCTGAATTAATATCCTGTCTCTCTTTTTTTTTTTTCTCTTTCTGAGACTGCCTGTTCTGTTTTATTACAAATTTAGCAAAATAATGTCTCTCTTTGGATTTTTTTTCCAGCTGGCAGCTTGTTCTGCTAAAGATGCCAGTCCAGCAGCTAACATCACCTGGCTGAAGGACAATGTTACACTCGTACCTGCTGAGAACAGTACGAAGCACCTCAAGTCCAAGTTTTTTAATTGACAAATAAGGCTTAAAATATGTATCTAATCATAATCATCTAACCCATATCATTTCAGTGGTGAAAATCACACCAATCTTGGAGACAGACAAAAACACCGGCCTCTCGACTGCAACCTCTAAGCTCGAGTACGCAGCGACAAAAGCAGATATGAATGCCAAGTTCACTTGTGCCGTCCAGCATAAGAACCTTGCATCAAACCTCGTGTCTTCTCCTATGACTTTTGTCGTCCACTGTAAGTCTCTGTCCTCGTCTTTTAAGTCAATCTCAATGTTAATAAACATATTACTCAAATTGTTTTAATATTTGGGACAAATTGGAATAATAGAGTTTACTGACAGCACTAATTGCTTTCAAAAATACACGGAGCAGGAACGTTGAAGCTTGAATAGGGCTTTGTTGGGTGCCTCAGGGCATGATTACAGCCAGCCCAGCCCTGCTGCTACTCTCAAAAGCTCTCCTCACTCGGGAAAAACCTCTGCTCTTGAGACCGAGAAGCTCTCAATGGCTCATTATGACCATCTGCTTAGTGGCTTTATCTGTTTGCCCCTTCTGTAGCCTTCCATATGAGCTAATCCCTCAGTTTCACACCTCTCCCCTGCACAGACCCCAGTGAAAAGGTCAGCCTCCAGGTCTTGTCTGCACTCCCGATAAAGGAGGGAGACAACGTGACCCTGAAATGTGCGGCTGATGGGAACCCCCCTCCGACTAGCTACAATTTTCATCTCAAGGTAAGCAAAGCACGTCTGGCTCTTTTCATTCTGAGCTCACTCTTAATGTCAAGCTGCTTTTGAGGTTGGTGTGGGATCTTGCATAATTTATATATATACACTACAGTATTACCCTGTATCAAGGATGCTGCTTCCGTTAGCACTGGAAAAAGAGAGAAGTTTTTGCCCATATGTCCGTTTTAATTTATTCATTCATCTACAGTAGCTGGATTTTCCAGGTTGGGTCACAAGGCAGAGACGCATCCTGGATGGGAATCTGTGCTACTTTTAAGAATGATGATTTACTTATTAGCAGAAATAAGATAAAAGTCTTAAGTCTTTATTTCTAAGTAAAAGCATAAGTACTTATGGGAAAAAAGACTGAATGCAATTTGTATTGTATTCAAATAAAAGATTCAGTAAGGTTAAAGCAGATACTTTTCAGCTTTTGAACGTAAAACCTATATATATTCTGTCACATATAATTAACATATTTATAACATGAACTAGTTTTTCTCCAAAATATGAGACAGAAGCCCGCATTGTGAAAAACATAGAGAAGCTGAGCTCTGTTCTGAAACTCACTAAATGTGCTCCAATTCAAATGTGCAGGAAAAGAAGGTGACCACTGAGAATTCGGACACTTACACACTCATCGGCGTCAGTCGGGCCGACAGCGGGGATTATAAGTGCTCCCTGGTGGACAACGAAGCAAAGACAGGCTCTGCCAGTTTTACCGTAATGTGTAAGTCATGTGTATCTTATGAGTCTAGATTTTAGTACAATAGTATAATACACAGTCATGCAGTCAACTTAATAACAAATAGATTTTTTTTTCAACTTTATGCTGCATACACACACACAACTCCAGGTCCAGTTATGGCTGCAAGTCATTTATTTATTTTTTTTATTTTCCCCCCTTTTTCCGATTTTCTCCCCTGGCTTGTAGAGCCGTCATTAATGTGGGAGCACTGAGTACCTCTCATCCCTCCCCCCTGGGGAGGGCACGGCCAATCAGCTCTCTCTAGGCCTCCGGCTGTGAGAGGTTAACAGCATCACCCGGGGATCGAACCAGCGATCTCCGGATGATAGGGCGAGCGCCTTACCACTGCGCCACTCGGAGGCCAATGAATGTCATTTTTAAATGAAGGTTATACAATAATTAGTTCTGACTGAGTAATCTGATTGGATGAAAGGCATTTAACTGTATATATCACACCATGTTCTAACAATTGTTAATTACACTTACCGTTGGTTGCAGCATGGGTGAAAATAGGTCAGTGTGGTCTGCAGAACTGGAAAGCTTAACCCTACCCTAAATTGGCGGAGCAAAACAACTGGTTAAAGAAACAAACAAATCATAATTGCTATTGTACTGAGTATCAGCACAGCTGTGATACCTTCGGCACACAATCTGCAGCCTCGTGCCTACAACCGGGCTGATATTTGAGCACAACCCCCTCTCCTTTAATATTGCTTAATTGAAGGGATAGACTGCCTTGGATTTTGAGTCCTTGGCAAACATGTATATTGAAAGTTACACCAAAAAATAAAAATAAGGATTCAGATATGTTGTTGTAATGTGAATACAGGATTGCTGCATACATATCGACATGGATAATGAAATGCAGAATGGTTGATATTTTTTCTCTGTTTTGTTTTGGTGTAGACCTCGATATCACCAATAGCACCAAAGGAAAGATTTTTAAAAACCTAACCGAGAGCTTTGAGGCAGCATTGGTGGTGAACGCCTCCGGAAATGCCAACATCACATGGACAAAGGTAAAAATAATAAGAATAATAAAAACAGATTTACATTTGATAAAATTGAATCAGATTTGTAATTTTCAAATAACTGACACTGTTGCAGAACAACGTCAAACTGATTAGCAAGCCCAAGTTCGACAGGCTGAAGTACTCAGACTCTGGAATGTACGAGTGTGTAGTTTCATTGGCTGGACTTGTCAAAAAAGCATCATTTGAGCTAAATGTCCAAGGTAAGTGTGCTTATTAATGTTAACCAAGATACAGAGGGGTCCGAAAGCTCTCAAAAAATCTGTTGTGCAGGTGTGTAGCATCTGGATTATTCAATATTCAGGATATTGCAAGTACATTTGTGATATTGATACAAAAGGTACATAGAGTGCATAGAGTTTTTATGAATCTCATTGCTTTTGACCAATTTTACAAGGACTGCGACGAAACAGCTGTGCAGCCATAAGAAAACCACCTGTTAGTGAGACTTATTAAAAAAACAAAGGCTTCTGTTTGCTATGGAGCATAAAGATTGGACTTTAGGGCAAACGGTCAAGTGATCTGACGAGTCCAGATTGACCCTATCCCAGGGTGATGTGTGCATCAGGGTAAAAAAGGAAGTGCATGAAGTGATGCACCCATCACTTGTACATTGTGTGGCTTTGGAGGCAGTGTTATGATTTGAGCTTGCTTCAGTTGGTTA
>JAOVVB010000050.1:10048292-10059196 GCA_028570985.1 Heterobranchus longifilis | reverse complement strand
TTGATATATAAGGTCAAAATCATTAAAATAATCACTTAGTTATAGAAATATGTTTAAAGTATAATCAAAATGAATAACCTGAACATATATTAAAGTACTAATAGACAAATAATCTCTATACATGTAAAAAATACGTAACGGACAGTTAAAGACAAATTAGATAAAATATACTGTGATGGGAATAATAAAAATAATTAAATATAATAAAAATAGAACACTTACACATGTTGATGAGGAAGATTTAGAAAAATTGCGGCTTCAACAAAACCCGAGTCACCAGCAGTGGTCAATGGTCTGGTCAAGAAAAAAGTAACAAGCCAAATTTTTCTCCAAAAAAAAAGAGAGCATAAGACTTCTTAGGCCCAGACTTGAATAAATATGAGATGAAAAAAAATAAAAAAAATAAAGGAAGAAGAAGAGATTATGCAATTGGGAGGTGCTATATCAATCTAACCTGAGCAACATTAGCTTACATCTCATGAATATTAAGTAATTTCTTGACTTAAGGAGGCAGAAACTAAGTAAAATTGCATCATTATAAAATATAACCTCTGTAATGTACAAGACCATTTCCTGACGTAAATCTCACATAAATAATTAACTTCTCGTAATCTCTCCTTAACACCATAAAAGCATCATATGTTACATATGTTACTCAGCCTGATTCATGCGCGGACAGGTATTATTTATCTATCCATTTTTTAGGAGACTTCCCCTGGAATCACACCCACGAGTGTCTCAGGTGATGCTAGATCGTCTCTGTTTAACCTGGACTTTTCTTGGATTGTGCTGTAGAATGTTCCTCGGTGCCCTGGTTCTAGGGATGGGACTTACCAGGGACAATCTGATATATTATCACGTTTCCTAGTTGCCGATTTTATTTGTATTACGATTTTGCAAATATCATGATACCCTGACTCATTTTCTTTTTCTTTTTTTTTCTTTTTTTACTGATTTGTTACAATTTTAAAGGAACTTAACCAGTCTAGATGATCCCAAAGATCTTGTGCTTTGAGTTTGCTTGGAATACTATAGTACTATGTCAGTAACATTGGTTGGCCTTTTTATTTTAGACGTGGGGCGTTTTGTGGGAGTATGCGTAGCTATGTTCTTGGCTGGTTCTTGGTTACTTGATGTCTGCCACATCCTTTTTGGAGTGGCTTGATGTGACTCTTTCTACAATATTTACTGCTGATATTGTCAGTTAAAGTTAAAATGGACCCTCTAGCTTTTCCTTCTGAAATCTTTCACCAGGAGGGTGTCTCCAGGATTTAGGCTGCCAGTTACTGCAGGGCATCTTGCCCGCTTGTGGTTATTGTTAAGAACAATGAAAAGATTAACACAATAACATAATAGATTAACACAATAACATAAGAGGTTTCTCTGGGGCTCAATCTCTGTGCCTAGTGGTCTCCCAAATAATGGCACCACTTTCTCACATAATTGCCTCACAGTGGACTAGGTGGCATGCACAGTGTTGCTAAAAACCAAAGGACGAATATTAACTTACTGTTTTCTTACTGTTACCATTTACTTTCTTTAACTTTGTTGTGTATACTCCAGACACATCATGTGGGACAATTATGCCAGCTTTTATTAATGATTCAAACACTTGCCTTAGTTTTAGGTTTAGGTGAATATTATTTCCTATAAGGGGAATAATCAGACTTTGGGATGCTTTCTTTTGTGTTTATTATATCCTCATCCCTTGTACATAAATGTTTCAACATAAATGTTTCCTTCCCTCAATTTCTTGGGTACACTCTGGTGAGCATATGGTTAGGTCTTGGGCGTTGTTCATTAGGGCAATTAATTTTTGGGAAGAAACTATTTTTGTGCCACATGGTTTTAGTCTTGATTGACTGCTGCCTCTCACCGGAGGGTTGTGTAAAATATATATATATATAATTTTGCGTTCAGGAATCAACATCAATCCTATCACTTCCTTGCCTATCACTTCCTCCCCTAACTTTGCACCTACTGTATATTTACATGTGCTGTGCGAGCGCTCAAGGTTGTTAGCTAAATGTATGCGTGTAAGGAAGGTTTTGAAGTAAAGTATGGATCTGTCCGAGTTGCCATATATACTGTGTATATATATATATATATATATATATATATATATATATATATACATATACAGTGGCCATCAGATTTTCCCGCCTATTAATTGGTACCCCTGCTTTGCCATGTGTCAGAACTATGCCAAGGCTACAGATCAGCTTTCATCCCAGCAAATTTACTGGGCAGCAGGATGAAAAGTACTGAAGTACCTGTAGCTCGCACAGTGTACACAAATCAACCACTCAGCTTCGGGGGTTGGATTTAAATACCTTTTATCAGAGATTCTGATGCACCTGAGTCAACCAAAAGGTAATGGACTGACTTGAGACCTGTAATGATAGCATGGTCATTGACTCATGTGTAAATGTTAACATTTGCATTGTTGTGTTGTGTTTAGAGTTGGGTGTTGTTTTAGTGTTGTTGGCCCTGAGCTGCCCCTGACGCCTCACCTTTCCCACAGAGCTTCACTGTGGCTTTGTACAGGTTACCATTAGCCTAGTTGTATTCTCAGTTGCTTGCCACGCAGGAACTTCCCTTTCACCTTTACTCATTTCAGCCTGAGACTCTGTGGCATCATATACAGTCATTGCAACTCTTGCAGGACGGGGCAAAGCTGTTCAATTAATAGGGTCAAGTTCTACAGAATATTCAGGCCAGTGGACTTCTGCCACTCTTGGTAGACTTTCTCTGTGCAACATTGAACGATAAATCATTTTAATTTACAAGGTCAACTTACGTCAGAAAAAAAAATCTTGTTTATCAAGAGATTCTTTTTTTTTTTTTTTTTTTACATCTATCTATTTTTTCAAATTTTCCAATTTAAAAAACTGTTGCTTCAGACATCTACAAAATGTCAGATTCAGGATCTTCATAAAGTCCGGCAGTAGCTTAATAATTCTCAGGTGTATTAATTGTTGACTTCTCATAACAGCTTGCAGATATATTGAATCAGAAATTCTGTTAGTTCAAATCAGTTTTATTTATATAGAATGTTTACCAATGGTTATTGTCATAAAGCAGCTTAACAGAATTTAGAAAAATGAGTGAAATAAATTATAAATAATGTCAGGAAAAAAGTATAAGTTTTAAGTAAAAAGTATAAGTAAAAGAAACTTGCCATTATTTTCTAAATTATAAAAGATTAGTACACATTTTCCATTCAGAAGTATTAAATTTAACAGATATTTAACTAATGAAAGAAGTATAACTGTTTTAAAAAATATTAGGTGAGGTGGTGTTGGCTCAGTGTGTTAAGGCTCTGACTTACTGATCAGAAGGTCAGCGGTTTGAGCCTCAGCTCCATCAGGTTGCAGCTGTTGGGCCCTTGAGCAAGGCCCTTAACCCTATCTGCTCCAGGGTGCTGTGTAAAGACCCTGCACTCTGACCCCAGCCCTCTAATTTAAAAAAATGCAATAATGTATATGTGACGAATAAAGACTGAACTTAACTTAAACATTTAATCTCTATATATTATAACCTGAATCTGATTTTCATGCCTTGGACGCGCCATTATTCCTTTAAACATGGAGCTTTCAAAGCCTTTATTAAATTTTGTTTAATGTTGATAGACAAATATACTATTTTGACTTTGTACTGTAAATATACTGGAGTCTCAGTATTAATATTGTTTTAGGGAAAAAATGTTAAGAAATTTAATGCCTTTCAAGGGTGCTGAATACTTTTGAAAGCCCCTGTATTTACTGTATACACTGTGTCAGGTGTGTTACTGAGCTTAACTAATAAAGCTGAAACCTCTGATAATCTCTGTTTACTTGTAGGTGCTCCGGTTATCACTAAGCTGAGTAAATGGCCCATAAACGAAGGCAGGCTTCTGAGCTGCAAGGCTGAAGGTTCACCCAAACCCACTGTGCAGTGGAGCATCAACGGCACTAAAGTGAGTATGAAACCGGGAAACTCCCAGCCATCTGCTGCCCCATCCAGTATGTGATTCAGATCTTAGATTCAGTGAGACTGTAGCTGAAATGATGTATGACCGAACAAATTAAGGACATCATGTACAGTACTGCAGCAACCTCATTTCCCCTCTCGTCTGTTCCAAAAACAAAAATCTGCCATCATATGCATCTGTTTCTTATAAGTTAGATTTTTTTTCTGCTTGAATGATTCACTGTGTGATTTAACAAACAAAAAACATTTCTCTGAAACTGGTCAGGTACAAGGCCTAGACTAAAAATCAGAGCCAAAAACCTGCCAAAAAAGTCCTTAAACAAGCTTGGAGAACTATTTCTCATGAATAAAAATAAAATCCTCCTAAAATAAAAGAAAGTCTGGCTCTTTGGAAGCAAAATATGAAGAAATGGCTCAAGACTTATGCACAGTACTGTACTCCGTAGTGGCTCAGTGTGTTAAGGCTGAGTTTTGGATCGGAAGATCGGCGGTTCAAGCCCCAGCTCCGCCAGGTTGCCACTGTTGGGCCTTTGAGCAAGGCTCTTAACCCTGTCTGCTCCGGGGGCGCCGTAAAATAGCTGACCCTGCACTCTGACCCCTGCCTACTAACAAGAAGCTGGGATATTCGAAGAATAAAAAAAATTCACTGTGCAGTAATGTATGTGTGACTAATAAAGACTGAACTTAACTTACACAATTACAATTTATTTAGAAAATGCAACAAAAAAATCAAAATAAAAAACAGCTCCCGGAAATTAATTAACAAGTACCTTTTAAGTATTAATTAATTTACTTGCATCAGCCTAATGCAAAATAGGTATGTCTGTATTTTATACACCCGGGTTTATAGATACACTGGATAATGGACACAATTATAGAAATATTGTGATCTTAGCATTAGGTCTATAACTGCCCTTTAAGTTGCAATATTAGAATGTAATAGGTTTTGTTGCACAGACTTGCTTTGTGTTATGCAGTTAATCAGATTGAGTGTAGAAACTCATGGTCACTGAGATTAGCCCTCGAGCATGCACTGTGCTTTAGAGAGCAGAAGGTATTGATGGACTGAGTGGCAGTAGAGTAGGACATAGTACTATACTGCCCTTAAGTGGTGTTTAGTGAAATCACAGCTGTGCATTAACAAACTGAAGCCGTATCACTTTCTATTGTGCCACAACGGAACACCGCGCTGTATTATATATGACTAGCCTAATCTAGTTTAATCCTAGTGCTAAATGATGGGTTTATGTGTCTCTGTGTTTGTAAATACAGGCTTCTGAGGGTATCTCAGCGGATGGAACCATCACATACAATCTCACGGTGGCTCCAACAGGCAATGTCACAGTTAGCTGCACAGTTTACAATGAGCTGGGATACGCAACAAAGAGCATCGACATATCCACATGTAAGTATGGTCTTGTTCTGCAGCATTATGGATGTTTTACTTTTTTCAAATCCCTGTTCACTTCTGAAACAACTGTCAGATTGGAAATATATGGAAAAATATTATAAGTAATAGATAAACAGTAAATACATCATTGATTCCTGGTGTAAAAGCTAGTCCATCCTGGTTCTGCAGGATGCACAGTAAAAACATTAAAAGCTAATTTCCTTATAAAACTGCACAAATTGTAATAGTGTTCTCAAAGCGTCATCATGACAAATATTGACTTTGTTTCATTAATTACTTTTTTCTGGGATTTATAGTTATTTATTTATTTATTTTGTACTTTTTTTTTATCATCCTTGCTCTGCTCTACAGAAAGTTTTATTTGCATCTGCCAAAGACTTTTGCACAATACTGTATACAAAGACAAATTCGACAGCAGGTGGTGTAGTGGGTAGCATTGAAGTTCCCAGTTCGACACATTTATATTCAGTGTGCTGTGTCCAATCTGAATTTTTAAATGTTCTATAAATAGTCACATCTGAAATTCTTTTTCTATAAATGTAGTTTATAGTGTATTAATATTAGGTTTTGACATTGCTCAGCTGTTAACAGTTCAAACATATGAGAAACACATTTTCTCCTATAGACTATATTTATATTTATAGAAGGCCATTTGCTAATATGAATATTATCCTCACACATACAATTCACTGTCTTCAAACAATTGAAACTCCACCCAAATCATTTTTTTTCTATTTACAGTGCCTGATGATACAACAGAGATAACAGACGAAAGGGGTGAGTTCATAAAGTTTTATAAATACTCGCCCGTAAGGAAAATGGTGTATGCTGTGCAAACTGACCTTTAGCCAGTTTTTCAGTAATTAGCAAAACCACAAAACCATCATGTTAGTCAATCAAAGCTTCCATATAAGCTTGCACAATCACCTAAATATTATTTGTACAGGATTACTTTTTTTTTTATCTGAATCACTTAAAATGGTTTAATGTGATTTGTACCTTTTTTGCTCAGCAGAACAGCCAGAAGACTCAAACAATCAGACACAAGTAGTAGTAGGGGTTGTCTTAGGCCTGATTGTGGCTGCTGTCGCTGTCGCTCTCGCCTACTGGATCTACATGAAGAGAACCAGGTAACACCATAGCTAATAACCCAGTGGAAAATTTTCAGAAATAATCTTGGGTATAATCATAGTAAGATGCATGGGTTATTATAACCACTAGGGATGGTAATCACCAGGGAATACCCGATATGACATCACTGTACCTACTGTAGGTGCCAATTTGATTTGTATTGAGATTTTGTATGTATTGTGATTTTCTAAATACCCTGATTCTGTATTAGTGTATTTCAGATTCCGTTACAATTCTAAACCAAACCACCATATGAAAGAATAACCATACTTAACTGTATTGGAGAATTTTTACCACATCTTTAATAACCACATATTACTATGTAGTGTATTGTGATTATTACCATGGTTTGAAGAAGATCCTCAAGCATGTAAAGTTTCTGGGTGACAATTTATATTCATATTGTTTGTATTACTAACTATTAAGACAAATGGGGTGAGGCGAATAATCATTACGTATTTTGGGGGGTTGGGAGGACCAGAAGCTGGATTTGACCCAAATTATGCTCAGTATTATACTTTAAAACCTCTACTAAAACATTTTATTTTTTTTAAAAAAGGCTGAAAGATATTATACTAGGCTTCTTTCTAACTTGTCCTGTCCAGATTACTGTCTACTTGTCTAGATATGTGTCCAGCGCCTCCGCATATAACTGTCCAACTAATGGACTGCCTTTTCTTAATTGAAGTGTGTGAGGAAGAAACAGTACAATATGCGGGGCATTGATCCTCCAGGGGGCAGTGATGGCTCAGGCGGTTGAGGCTGTGGGTTGCTGATCGGAGGGTCAGGAATTCAAGCCCTGTCGCTGCCAGGCTTCCGGTGTTGGTCCCTTAGGTAAAGCCCATAGGCATGGCCCTTAACCCTATGCTCATAAGGGGGAAGCGAAATAACGGGAAGCAGGTCCCACTGCGCAAAAAAGGATGATCCACAAGCACAGTGCATAGTGGACACTGAAACTAAATAAATGAATATACTGTTGCCACAGCATTGTACTCTATAAGTACCAAAAATTATTTTATTAGAACTTTAAATGTTTTTTGTAATCAGAAGGTGGAATTCCATGAGAATAACACAATTTTTTCCAGCAGACACATCCCATGTTGATCAGTGTTACGTTTTAAAATATGGATTTGTTTGCTCTACTTAGGGAGGGCTCCTGGAAAACAGGAGAAAAAGAGAACGGCACACTGGAGGAAAGCAAAAAACTGGAGGAAACTCGGAGTCAAAAAGCGGATGCGTAAAACCCAAGGATACATTAAAAGTAAGAAGGTGAGTGTTTCCTGATACACTAGGGGAGCTTTTAGGTGCCTGATTTAAGTGTATAAAATTCTTTATTATTTGATTTTGCTGATTTGGTTTCAGTGTATTCCAGTGAATGCCTGCGAGTAGTCATTGTTTAAATAGCTTCTTTGTTTTTCAGGAGAGGAGGCAGTATTGTAGCAGACTGTATTGCAAACTACAGAAAGGTTTGGGAAGCTGATGGGAGACCCTGTTATTTGGTTGATGAACCATTATCTGATCCAGTGTGTATAATGTATATCACCATCCTTACAAGTGAGAGATTTAATAAAAGGTTTGTGTTGTATAATTGTGAATCTCCTTCACTGAGGATTAACCGTGGAATAAACATGTTGAAAACATAACTGTAAAACTTAATTTTACGTTGCTGTTTAATATTTGCTGCATTGACAAAATTGTTGCCTTTTTGTTGTTGTTGTTGTTTATTGTTTATTAAACATAGATTTCATTTGTTCAGGTCAATTTACCTCAACACAAGCCTGTAAACTGTGACTCTGTTTGTGTTTTGGAAAAAGAGATGCATTGTGCTGTTTGATTTGAAGTTTTTTATTATTATTAGATTTTTTATTTTATTTTTTACATCTCTGCGCCATGTATAGTACCTGATCTGGGACTACAGTTTGTTTGTTTTTTAAATTCATTAAGCACTTGGTTATTTTTTTATCAAGATGCAATGATAATTCAGAAATAAACCAGTTCAGAAGTTAAAATACGCATGCATGTACATTTTCAGTGTCCAATTTTTTTTTTATTTTTTTTTTATTTATTTTTTTTGCCATGAGAATCATAAGCTCCATTTAAAAATTAAACATTACATTTAAAATCTTTTCAAATTTCAATGGTTTGGCAAAATAATAATTAAATAATTAAAAAGCTCATAAGGACAAGGTGCTAAATGCTTCATGTTTAGGTTTTTGAATTGTTTTATAAGATTGTCTGTCCCTGACTGCAATGTTGCTTGTAATACAAAAAAAAACAAAAAACATTCATGTCAACCTAATAGTTTTATTTGAATTCAGCGCCTATTTTTGTTAGTTACACATACTAATTTACATTAACATGTTATTCATTTGTGCGACAGGATTTTACTAATCAGTGTACAGCTGTGTGTTTTACCTTGAAATATAATCCTAATTGCCTGATATCACAACTCTGCTAGTGTTTGAATATGAAAATAGAGGTCCCTAAAAACACCCAATGCCAAATACCTTTTAAACTACACAAACTTTACGTGTAGTGTTTAAGGCTTTAGTTTGCAGCTTTGAGAATTCATACATATAATTTGATGTATGAGCACAGAATGTTAATTACTTGACATGTTTAGTTGGTTAATGGATAAACATCAGGTTTGCAAAACTCTGACACCTTATCATAGTACTAAGGGGTGATTTACGGCCTTATCCTTTGTTTTCAGTGTGTTTTTTCACAATACGTTTAAAATGTTCAGCAGATGTCGGGTGGTAAAATCTGTTGCCACTTCCTTTTGCTATTTTTCTGCTGTGTATATTGTATATGCTTTGTATCCCTGATTCTGCAACTTTTTCTCCCCCTTTTTTTCATTTAAGTCATGGTTAAGACCAAAGAGGGTACTGTTTAAGTATTGTAAATACCTTGTCAATTTTTGGCATTTGCTTAAAT
The DNA here is from genome assembly GCA_028570985.1 of Heterobranchus longifilis. NCBI lineage: Eukaryota > Metazoa > Chordata > Actinopteri > Siluriformes > Clariidae > Heterobranchus > Heterobranchus longifilis. Next base: position 10,049,745 of record JAOVVB010000050.1, on the reverse strand, counting down.
AAAATGTACATTTTAGGAAAACATTGCATTGTTTTTTACGAAAATGAGTGGTTGGTAGTTGATTAATTACACAACAGACAAGAGGCATTCCATGAGAGGTGATAATGGATGGTAATACTACTGGGAAGTTTAAATATATGCATCACTCCACATCCCAGCTCCTCTATTTATTTTATACACTGAGTTATCATTTCAAAAGGATTATTGGGCTTCATCAAGCAAAGAAAACAACTAAGGATATTGGAAAATACTGGAACTGGGTTAAGAAGCTTTCAACACATTATCAAAACTTGGAATAATAAAATGCTGAACTGTCAACTTTGTGGAAGAAATGTGGTGGGAAAAAAAAACATGAACAGAAATCATTCACACTTGAAGTTGCATGGTAAAAAAAGAAAACATAGCTATGGTTAATAGTGAAAGTAATCTCACAGAAATGGGACCAAACAGCTGGGCATAAGAAAACCACTTTTTAGTGAGACTAATCAGAAAAAAAGGCTTGATTTTGCTAGGGATCATGAAGAGTGTACTTATGAACAATGGAAAAAGGTCATGTGGTCTGATGAGTCCAGATAGATCCAATTCTAGAGCGTTGCGGACATCAGGGTAAGAAGGGAAGCCCATGAAGCGAGGCACTGATCATGCATAGTGGCAACTTTATAACCTCAGAAACATTATGTGGCAATAAAATTGAGTCAGCTGATGACCAGAATGTATTGAATGACCAGGTAATCACATCAACAGAGTCTTTCTTCCTTGATGCGATGTGCATGTTCCGTAATTCAAATTGTAAAAGTGTTTTTGGAAGCATGAGGAATCGTTTTAACACATGAACTGGGCAGTCTGAACTCATCAGACCACATGACCGTTTTCCACTGTCCAGTCTTTATGCTCCCAAATTCAAGCCTTTTGCTATTAAACATCGCAAAGGTTTTTACTGTCATTTTTTTACTCAGAAATGTCACCAAGTGTCGAAATGATGTCCATACATCATTTTTTATCAAACACATTTCTTGCATATATAGTAAACACACACACACAGTCAATTAAATTGTGTAAACATCTTTACACCTGTTCACAATCAGCCAATAAAACAGTGCATAAAATCCTTCAGATTAAGACCACTCAAAAGCTTCACATCAAATAAGGACAAGAAGTAATACATGTTTACAAATTATATTACACAGAGGAAAAAACAATGGGCTTAAAATGGAACCTTGTGCAACACCACCATTTCTTTCAGTATGTGTATAGAAATCACAATTTACATCTACAGACTGATAACAAAAAAATTGTAAGATCCGGGGTCCGTTCTTCGTACGTCGCTAACTTTAGCCGAATTTGATTATTGTTGATTTGTCCTGATCTCGGATTGTTTCGCTCACGTGGGAAAAGAAAAGTATCTTGCATATATACCAATATATATAATCGCTATCAAATATTATATTAGAAC
>JAOVVB010000050.1:10000872-10011854 GCA_028570985.1 Heterobranchus longifilis | reverse complement strand
CATTTTTTACAAACATCTAAGCTTTTTTTTTTATCTTTCATTCTGTGTAGGTGTATTATGCAAAAAAGAAGCGACGGCATCAACAGGGTCATTGTGAAGACTCCAGCCATAAGAAAGAGAAGAAAGTCTTCAATGATGGCTATGATGATGACAATTTTGACTACATTGTCAAAAATGGAGAGAAGTGGATGGACCGTTATGAAATCGACTCTTTAATAGGAAAGGGTTCATTTGGGCAGGTACGGTCTATCACACAGTCATGTTATATGCAGATAGCAATGTCAAAGCCACTGTTTTTATTGTATTTAAGGACCTTACTGCGCAAACAAGACTAGCCAGGTCCAACTGGACAATGTAGTATATAACCCGTATACTAATACAGCGGTACCTCGGCATAGGAATTTAATCCAGTCTGGAGGCGAGTTCTTTAGATGAAATTTGATATTGGGAAATGCATTTTCCCATAAAAAATAATGTAAATGCAGATAATCTGTTCCAGCCATCCAACGGTATTACCAATATCACCAATTTCCAACACTATAATTATATTTTTTCATATAAAAACAGTCAAAACATTTAGAAATGTAGAAACACGTAAATGAAGTAAAATAGGAAATAAATGGACATTAAACCTGACTTGGGACCCATGGTCCTATGGTGTTATGTCTTCACTAAATCTTGCACAAAATGCAAAATGTAAAATTGCTTGGCTTTCCACTGAGGCAAACAAGTTTTGGGCAGCTCCCGGACATACACACAATTTGTTTGGTTTGTCTCGGTTCTGTAGCTCGCATTCCAAAAAATGCTTCACATGGTAAGCCAAATTTCTTTCGAAAGTTCGGTTCAGTTCAGTTCGGGCAAAATTCTTAATTCACATGCCGAGGTACCACTGTATTTTGATTGCTGATATTTACATGTAAATTCCCCCAAAACCTTGACCATAGTTTTGGGATTTAGCGTTTCAGTGAGATTCTCAACAGATTAGTAGCCAGTTTTACCGATCTGGCTAAACATGCCTCAGTCTTTGCTAGCTAAGGGTGATTTTCTTACACAGTGAATCTCGCATTGATCTTGTTTATTAGATAGTTAGAAGCCATTGTTAAACTGATGTAAGCGTAATCTATTTAGTTTGCAAAGGAATGTGTGCTGATAAAATGTCTGATGCCCCTGTTCTACTTGTTCTACTGTCTGAATGCACATCTCATTATTGATACTATAATATCCTCCACTCTTTTGGAACGGCTTTTTCGGAGCATGGCATTGAAGCTTTAGTGAGGTACGGTTCTGATGTCAGGTGATGGTGTTCCAGTTTATCCCCAAAGATGTTCAGGTCAGGGTTCTATGCGGGCTGCTCAAATTCTTCCGCTCCAGTCTTCATGGAGCTTGCTTTCTGCACAGGGCCATTGTCAGGTTTTGGCTTCTTAGTTTCTTAAAGCTACAGCATACAGTGACTTTCTAACTGTGCATCAGCCTTCATGGCAAGAGTTTGAGGAAGGCCCACATATAGGTTTAATGGGCCATGTGTTTGAGTAGTGTAGGGCCTGACACCACATAATATTTTATTGTAATGTTTAAAAGACTTCCTTGCAGTGTCATTTCTGAAACTTAAATGATGTGTGTTAATTGTATTCTTGCAGGTTGTTAAAGCTTACGACCGTGCCGAGCAGGAATGGGTAGCAATCAAGATTATCAAGAACAAGAAGGCGTTTCTGAATCAAGCTCAGATTGAAGTGCGGCTGCTGGAGCTCATGAACAAACATGATACAGAAATGAAATATTACATAGGTATTCAAAAATTCAGACAGCATCTTAAATCTTGGTGTACATGGTTCATAATGTATGACTGAACAAGCTGTTATACGTCTGTCTATGTTTCTGTTCATGTATTTTTTACATTGTTTCCAGTAAAATAAGAAATTTTCAGTCTTTCAATAATTTGGTATTTCTCTCTCTCTCTTTTTTTATTTTTTTAGTTCATCTGAAGAGGCACTTCATGTTCCGAAATCACCTTTGCTTAGTGTTTGAAATGTTGTCATACAATCTGTATGACTTGTTGCGAAACACAAACTTTAGAGGAGTTTCTTTAAACTTGACACGGAAGTTTGCTCAGCAGCTCTGCACAGCACTGCTGTTTCTTGCCACTCCTGAACTCGGCATCATCCACTGTGACCTCAAGCCAGAAAACATCCTACTATGTAACCCCAAGAGAAGCGCTATTAAAATAGTGGACTTTGGAAGCTCCTGCCAGCTAGGACAGAGGGTACAGTTATACTTTTCTCATCTTATTTATGTCTCACAAACAGCCAGAATGTGTCAACATACTTGGCAAATAAAACCCGATTCTGATCTTGTGTAGTGGTGTTTTCTTGATTATTTATGTGTAATTGCATATGCTTTTCAGATATATCAGTATATCCAGAGTCGGTTCTACCGCTCCCCTGAAGTGCTATTAGGAATGCCATATGATCTGGCAATAGACATGTGGTCTCTGGGGTGCATACTGGTGGAGATGCATACAGGAGAGCCTCTGTTCAGTGGTGCAAATGAGGTGAGAATTCATAAAATCTGGTAACTTTAGATTTTTTATTATTTTTTTTTTTTAACTACAATAAGTGTGGCTACAATGCACTACTTGTTTAGTTTGGTCTGGGGTATTCTTAAGTAAATGCCCATGGCACACTGAGGAGTTCATTCTAATTGTGCAGTCTGTTAAAGACGGTGTACAGGATATTCAGTTTGGTGGTGTTGTTTCTATTTATATAATTGTCAACATAACATATATGTATGGAGAATAAAATTTTTTTTTTTCCTTTTAAATACAGGTGGACCAAATGAACAAAATAGTTGAAGTCCTTGGGATCCCACCCAGTCACATTATGGACCTAGCACCAAAAGCCAGAAAGTTTTTTGAAAAGTTGTCAGATGGGACGTGGAGCATCAAGAAGACCAAAGATGGGAAAAGGGTGTGATATATTACCGAATATATTTCTATGGAAATATGGAATATATTACTCTGCATTTAACAGAGCATAAACTTCATGTTCATTACTAAGATGTTTGTTTCTCTGCCAACAGTACAAACCCCCAGCTTCTCGGAAACTCCACACCATTTTGGGGGTGGAGTCTGGTGGTCCCGGAGGTCGAAGGTCTGGCGAATCTGGCCACGCAGTGGCTGACTACTTGAAGTTCAAGGACCTTGTGCTGAGAATGCTGGACTACGACCCCAAGACTCGAATCCAGCCCTACTATGCGCTCCAGCACAGCTTCTTTAAGAAGACTGCTGATGAGGGAACGAACACAAGCAGCAGTGTTTCAACAAGTCCTGCACTTGAGCATTCGCAGTCCTCAGGGACCACTTCTAGTACATCCTCAAGCTCAGGTGCTCTGCAAATAGCCATCCACTTTGACTACTCAGTAATCCCTACTTATAGCAAACAAGTGACTCAATGAGTGCTATTAAGAGGTTTCACCTCAATCTGTCAATGAGAACATCAGAATGCATCTTCATTCAGCTTTTTCATTAAAAAAAAGCAGGGTATTTGTGCATTAAAATAAGTTGCACTAAGGCTCACTTTATCAAGTATGCGTCTCTTGGTAATGTACTGTTTAGGTTAGGATCTAGATTGATTTTAGCCAAATTACATTTTTCTATGTTGAGTCTTTTTTTTATTTAAATGGTACATTATATAATATTTACAACAGCACAAAGCTAAATTCCTGCAAAAAATTTGCTTGCGTGTTTATTAGTTAAAGCAAAGGCATATTATCTGTAATTTAGTCCAGTTGACCTGCAAACGAATAAGGAGTTGCTCATCTCATCAGCTCAACCCCCAATGTCCCATTAACCTTATGAACAAGCTGCAAAGAAACATATAACTGTTCAAAAATAGTCATAACTCACTAGCCCTTTTTTCTTAAGTCAATGAAGCAATGATATGCACATTATTGAGCAACCATCTTAAAATCCAGCCTATCAATTATTTTTTTAATATAGATTTAAATACAAATTTTAACGCATTTAATTATAGATATTGTTGATTTGGAAAATTGTCATTTCGTTCAAAAAATTTTTTAACATATAATTGACCTCTCTAGCAGCATGTCATAAACTATCATAAGGTTTTTGTCAAAATGTTTTCCATTTCTGTTTAAATACTTATCTTTAATGTATGGTTCCAGGGTCAAGCACGATTTAATTTTATATTTCAGAATTTATTTGAAATGGCTGATTAATGTGAAAAAGCAAATTTTCCATGATTTCAGGAGGATCATCTGGAACAAGCACCAGTGGCAGAGCAAGGTCTGATCCCACTCACCATCATCGGCACAGTGGGGGGCACTTTAGCACAGCAATGCCAAGCATAGACTGTGATAACCTCCGCCCTCAGGTCAGTCGAGTTTTTTATTATTATTATTTTTTTTTATCAATCAGCTCTTTAAAAGGCTAAATACAAAAACTTTAATGGGAACACCTAGAACAATACTATGCCTTTGACAGTAACTCTCAACATGAATATGTGTTTTTAGGTGATATTTATGCAAAAGAAAAATACTACATTTACACACTGTGGCTTTAATGAAGAAAATTATTTGATATGGTGAGGTTTTCCCAAAATGGCAAGGGAGGGTTTTGTACTTTTTATCTGTAACTTGATCTATTGCTTTATTGATTTTCTACTTCATGTGTTGTATATAAATGGTCATGCCTGTTTTTCTTTGTCTTACAGAAAAGACAGCCTTACCATCCCCCTGTGCTATGGACCGATGGTGTTGGCCCAGAGGTTGTCACTGTAGAGACGCATCCAGTGCAGGAGACCACCTTTCATGTGCCTCCCCAGCATCCTAAAGCATTACATCCTCATCATCATCATCATCACCACCACCACCAACACGGACAGGTCATAACAGCATTTCCCCGGTCACGGCTCTACAACTCGCCCACCAACAGCACCTTCACACAGGACTCCATGGAGGTTGGGCATGGCCATTTGTCCATGACATCTCTGTCTTCCTCTGCCTCCTCTTCCTCCACCTCTTCCTCTTCCACAGGAAACCATGGCCACCAGGTGTACCAGTTCCGCCAGGGGCCCACCACGGCCCTGGACTTCAGCCGAATCGGGAGCATGGGTTTGGGTGCCTTCTCAAATCCCCGTCAAGAAACTGGCGTCGCTGGACATCCTACTTACTCGGTTCCCTCCAACACGGGACCCGGGCACTTCATAACAGAGGGACATTTGGGAATGAGACAAGGCATTGATAGAGATGAGTCTCCGATGACTGGAGTCTGCGTTCAGCCGAGCTCCATGGCTAGTTCGTGACTAATCTGGAAATGTTTTGTTTTTTTCTGTATGTGGTTATTATGAATTTTTTTTTTTTTCTAGGTGAGATTTTCCTTTTCTCCTATTTTTAAATGGTGCATAGAGAACAAAAAGCTGCTCACTTTTTAGGGGAGATATCACTGAAACGCTACAACTGAAGAGTATTTAAAGTATATGTATTTCAGATCTCTCTTTTCCACTTAACAGACACATTCGTAATACTGCAAAATGTCCATCATAAAATTGCATCTGCCAGTTCACTCACTACACATAGTACGCATGTCCCACTCGTGGTTTGTTAATTTTTTTTTAATCGGTTTTTAGTATTTCAGAGCCAAGAACTGCCACACAGCTATCTACATGTAAAGCAATGCAAAAAAAACGCATCCTTTTAAGTTACAACAGTAAAACATTTAGCATTTTGTTTTCTTGATAATTTATTTACCCTTTATTTGAAAGGAGTTCTCAAAGGAGCTGTGTTTAAAAACATGTAGTGTGTGCAGGAAGAAGTACTCTCAGTGGTCTTTGGTGTTGTCTGTATTGTGTAACTGTGAGAAGCGTGTGCTCAGACTGTGGGAGCAGAATGAGCTGCAGTAATGTTCAGGCTGAGCCATGTCTCACCATGTGTTCCAGTTATGGAGAAGATGCACTGAATGGGGTCAGATACAGATTAAGGGTTGTGTTGTTCAGAACCCTGTTGGCCTTACGATTTTTGAACATTTGATCGAAAAGAACATGGACAATACTGTTCAGATAAAGACGCCTTTCCTCTCCTTTTAACGTAAATGATCATTATTTGGAGGAATGCTGAGTAAAGTAAACAGTAATCAAGAGGTTATTAAGAGGCCTTTATTTAACAAAGGGACTTAAGGGACTCATAATTACAGGGTCAAGTGTTTTAATCGTGACTTCCTATAATTTTTCTTTTTATCAAAATGGGAGGATTTCACAAAAATTAGTCTACCCTATAAGAGATGCTTGATTTTTATTTATTTGTTCCTTTTCCTTTTGATTGTACACTTTCCATTGAACACTGTTTACTTAAATTTGCATATTCACATTTTAGTACAGAAATCTTCACTGAAATTTGTGACTGCCTTTCTCCCCTCTTGAATTATGCTGTGAACTTTACACATTTTTTTAAATACCAAAGTAATTGGGTTTTTTTATGGTTCTGTAACCAATAATGTAGCAGTTCACCACTCCAACACAGTGTTTTATTAAATGATCAGTTTTGTCCATACCAAAAGTCTATCAACTACTTTTGTAAAAAAAAAAAAAAAAAAAAAAGAAATGGAAATTTTGCAGAGCTTGGTTGAATTGTTGTTTGGTTACACATCAAAACCCTGTTCTTTTCTTTTCATTTTGGTTTTTAAACATCAAGCAGTTGGGACATAACTTGGCACAACACTGCTGCTCTGCAGGTTACGGAGTAGCTGTAAAAGATTACAAGGATGGGGGGAAAAAAAGTTGAAATTGTCCATTGGTGGGTGATGCTACGTTTTTCTACTTACTTTGGATGATATGATGATTTTTATCAAAGTACTATATTTCAGCTGAAATATTTAGGCAGTCTACTGTAGCTACTATGAGTACAAGTTGAGTTTGTCAAACATTTTGTTTGGTGCTTGTTTCCCCATATACTTGTTTGACCAGAGTCTAAATATGGCACTGAGGGCACATGGACATATGCATGTTTCTGAGAGATTCAATGTTTTCAAAATCACTTTGCAGTCAAAGAAGCAATTGGCAATTGTTGATTAATTGCATAAGCAATCTCACCCACGATTTCTAGTAGAACAGGTTGTGAAGTGTTCTCCACCCGTGCTCACACTTACTTGCTGCATTGGGTATTAACCAAGACCAATTTCATGCATATTACCAATGAATCTTTAGTGTCCTGCTGCCAAGTCAGGTAACAGGATGCTGCTGTACATGAAAGTGGTGTTTATTTTGCCGATGGCATCTTTACCCTCTTACAAAACAAATGATGTTTGATATATTTACATATTCTGAAAAGAGTAATGAGGGTGAGAAATGGTTCATATAAATGTTAAATGGCTTTTAAAAAAATAGTTTTTATAAATGGCCCCATTTGAGTGGGGAACACAGCAGTTTGCTGAGCTCAAAACATTCCAAAATAAACCTGGAAAAAAACTGAACAGTTATTAAGTGTCTACCTGTTTTAGCTCTGATTTAGTGTCGTTTCCTGAAATGCAGCCCCTTTTTAATAGTTGAAATAGACTTGATGTATATATATTTATATTTTTTAATAAAGGAAATACAGAATTCGCTACATTTCTCCTGGTATATAATTATGGCTGTTTTGGCTATAATTTTGAAGTTTTCCTTTGGGTCACACAAGTATAAAATGTTTTTATAGAAAAAATTATAGTGTAGATAGGGGAAAATGTCAGATTTTTCTCACACCGTTGTCCATTTTGAAAATATTTAACTGAGCCGAAAGTAATAATGCTGTGATCTGCCTCTAAATTAATACAAATATGATCTTGGATAATCTTACTCTGTTAATGCTTTGTGGAGACATGCCTGGGATCGCAAATCCACTGTAGCATATTACTCTTAACTGTTTAAAGATGTTCATGTGTACACTGCTTTTTGGAAACTTGGCTCTGAATGTTGTACTGCCATTTGTCAGAGTCTGGTCAGTAGTATTGTTTCACATATGTATTAAGCTAAAAATGTTTTTCACTTAAAATGAGGTGTAATTTTAGACAAGAGAAACAATTTCTAGTTAATGGTCGTTCAAGTGTTAAGTTGGTGTAACAAATAAAGAGAAGCGCAAATTTATACACTCACTCCCACTATTATAGGAATATCTTTACATCTATCTTTGCTCTTTCATGCACTTATTCAATTAGTAAATTATGGTATACTGCAGCAGTGCAATTCGTATCATGCACATACAGATCAAGAGTGTTAATGTTTGTTTAAATATGAGAATGAAGAAAAATGTGATTAAAATTAAGATGTAATCGAGGGATCAGTGATTTAGACCATAGTATTGTGGTGTGGCTAGACTGTTTACCTCCTGGGATTTTTACAGTTAGCCAAATTTAAACAAAATTGTATAACATACAGTAAAAATAATATTTGAAAAAAACATCCAGTGAACAGCAGTTCTGGTTTCAGCTGATGTGAAGGTAACTTCAATGACCACTCAGTGGAAGATTAGAGGAAAAAACATGACCTGGTCTTTTTCCAGCACTCATCTGTCCAGTTTTTGTCCATGATTGGCCACTGATTCCTGTTCCTTAGCTGACAGGAGTGGACACAGATATGGTCTTCAGCTCAGCTTCAGTCTACAAATCTTGTAGATTTGGTGTGCTATGTGTTCCAATGTGCTTCCCTGCTCACCACTCCTGCATTTAAGTTCCGTCAGCCATTCTTGTTTTGACCTCCCTCCATACAGAACTACCACTCACTGGTTGTTTTTTGCCTCTCACACCATACGGTAAACTGTATGGGCTATCATTTGTGAAAAATCCATCGAGATCAGCAGTTCTTGACCTCTACCTGCATGATTTTATGCCTTGTACTGCTGCCATACGACTGCCTGTGAGCAGGTGTACAGGTGTTCCTGATAATGATAACTGGGAGTATAAATTATAAATCATTTAACTGGAAATTGAGTCATTTCAACTTGCATTATCTCCACGTCATGGCCAAAAATAGTGGACACGTGACTATCAAAGCCGAATGTGGTTGTTCCACAAACTGTTGTCACAGAAACTAAAACACAGATGCTTAGGATGTCTTCGTATGCTATAGCGTTGCAATTTTTCTTCACTGGAACAAGACTTTCTCTTCACTGGAGGCCCGAACCTGTTCCAGCATGACAAGGCCACTGTGCACAAAGCATGTTTCATGCACAAGTGCTTTGCCAAGAATTCTCGTGAACACTCAACCCAGTGAACACATGTGAGATGAACTGGAACACTGAGTGAGTCCCAGGACGTCTTGCACATCACTGCTGAATTATCACAAATCTCTCCACAGCCTTGCTACAAAATATGGTGGAAAGCCTTCTCAGAAGATTGAATGATGTTATAAAAGCAGGAAACTAAATCTGAAGAGAAATGTTCATATGCGTATGATGATCGGATATCTCCAAACAAAAAAATAGAACGAACAACGGAACTTGTATTTATTTAAACAAACAGAAGCGCTCTGTGAAGCATGCGGCTCGTTGGTCTAGGGGTATGATTCTCGCTTCGGGTGCGAGAGGTCCCGGGTTCAAATCCCGGACGAGCCCATTATTTTTAAGGTTTCCTTTATAAATGTGAGAACAATGGACGAATCAAACGGTGTGCTTTGTTATACTAAACAAAACTCGGTAGTGAATTAAATTGACATTATAGCCATTTATCAGCGCAAATGCTAATTTAACACCAGCTGTCTTGCTAACACCGTCTCACCTCAACAGACCTAAATTAGGAAAGGCTGAGCGGCATTTATTATCTAACATCCTGTATTGTGGTGTTTATTTCTAATAACCCTTTAAACTACATTCATACTGTATTATCTATAGTTTTTTTTATTAGTTTCATTCTGTTTAACAGACGTTCCTCGTCACAGAAGCATTATGGGACGTCTTTCGCGATGCATTCTGGGATAGCAGCTCTGTGCATTGTTAGCTGTTTAGCTAGCTGTGTAGTAGCTGTGCGTACAACACTGTTTTATTTGAATACACATAAATAATGCTTGGATTATAAACCTTAAGAGTATATTTATATCATTATTATAAACAATGCCCAATTTCTGTGCGGCTCCAAACTGCACCCGGAAAAGCACGCAGTCTGATCTGGCTTTCTTCAGGTTTCCAAGAGACCCTGAGAGGTAAGTGTGCTGCTAGCAAACTGTCACGTTTTACACAATAAAACTATCACTAAGGTGCTAAAGAGGAAATAAACAAGCGCGCCATCGGGCTAGCAGATTAGCTTGAATGAGACGAAAAAACAAGTGAACGCTAGCTAGAAAAAGCTAAGTTAGAAGAGCTAGTGCGCTTGTTTGTTTTACCACCTGTACTCCTACAGCTTTACTTCCGGATCACGCTCTCATGCCGTCTCTCCATTGGTCTGTGTTTTGCTTTGTGAACATTCTCAGCCAATCAGTGCGCAGAAGGCCGGATTTGTTAGAATACGGGTGGATAGAAGGTGTTGACTCATGAGGATTGAGTGATTCTGGCAAATAATTTTTATTTGTTTAATGCTTTTAATATTAAACATATTTCAAATATATTATAAATATAAACTCCCCGAGACACCATTCAGTCACCTTTAGCGAAAATGATTTCTTGTGCTTTCAGAAGCACTCTTTGACAATTTGAGTTGTGGAATTTGGCCGTTTCATCAGGGAAGAAAAAACTCCATAGATGTGATAACCTGGTCATTTAGTACATTTTATTGCCACATTATCTAGACCTGACCAAATGAAGCAACCCCAGATCATAACACTGCCTCCAGAGGCTTGTACAGTGGCCACTATGCATGATGGGTGCATCACTTCTTAGTGCTTCACTTCTTACCCTGATCTGCCCAGACCTAAACCTGGACTCATCAGACAACATGACCTTTTTCCATTGCACTAAAATCTAAACTTTATGCTCTCTAGCAAATTGAAGCATTTTTGTGATCAGTTTCA
>JAOVVB010000050.1:9987144-9997425 GCA_028570985.1 Heterobranchus longifilis | reverse complement strand
TATCCAGTGGTTAACTTATGGCCACACAGCAGTGTAGTCCCAATCCTGTGAGTTCTCATCATATTGTGTGTGTGTGTGTGTGTGAAAATGCTCTTACATTCACAATTAAACATAGGTGGGTTTCATTCTGTTAATTAATTCATTTTTTTAACCCTTCAAATTCACCAATTGCTTAAGTGAACCCCATTTATGATTTTTTTTTTTTTGACCACATTTCCTCCACAAAGTTGATGGTTCAGCGCTATTTTTCCAGGTTTTGATAATGTGTCGAAGGGTTGTTAAGCTAGTTTCAGTAATTTCAAATCTCCTTGGGGTTTTTTTTTTTTTTTTCTTTGCTTGAGCCAGCCCAACAATTTGATCGTTCTGAAATGTTGTGAAGACAAATCTTTCAGTCAAACGGCCAGTAGCTGTAACTGAATGAGAATGTAACGCCTCTGTAATGTCTTGTTCTTGTGGACAGATGTAGGCTTTGGGTGGAGAATTGTCGCCGTGCAGATCTTGAAGAGAAGACTCCTGATCAGCTCAATAAACATTACAGACTATGTGCAAAGCACTTCGAACCAGCGATGATTTGTAAAACGGTGAGTGTTCTTACTTGAGGTAATTACTTAACTATGACTTTAGATCTCTGTGACTCTAGGTCTGACTCTGTACAACTTTAAGACAGACTGTGGGACTGTTACTGTCAATGACTTCAGCACTTTACTTTTTTATGATTTAGGATTGATTTTTTTATATAATTATTAGGACTCTGTGTGATGTTAACATTGTGTGACTTTAGGCCTGATTCTCTCATTGACCCTGATTATAGTACTGACTCTGCGTGTGGACTGTGGGTCTCACTCACTCCACGTGTGGACTGTGGGACTCACTCACTCCGCGAGTGGACTGTGGGTCTCACTCACTCCGCGAGTGGACTGTGGGTCTCACTGCATGACAGTAAAGCTGATTTTCTGATTACAAGACTGACACTGACAGATATGTTTTGATGGTTGTTGTTGGTCAGTGTCTTGTGTAGCTGAATGTTAATTTCTCTCTGTTAATACAGAGCCCTTACAGGACGGTGCTGAGAGATACTGCTATACCTACCATTTTTGATTTAACCAGCCACCTCAGTAATCCGCACAGCAGACATCGGAAACGCATCAAAATTTTGGTAAATTGCTCCTTTTAACTCTTTATCAAACTTTTAACGAAGAAAGAGTATAGCAACATATAGCAGCGTAATGGCTGTTAATAGAACATAAATAATAATAACCCCAAATGGGTTAATCGTTATTTAACAACAAAATGCCTTTTATTTCTCTCGTGGTGTTGTGATGCATTAATGATACCATTATTTTATATATGTATATATATTAGTATTGCTCATTTATCTTGTTAAATTTCTGTGTTTGTTTCTAGACAGATGAAGAGGTACAAAAAATCAAAGAGCGAAGATGTGAGTATTCATTAGATTTATTAAAAATATCTGTTGGATGTCAGGATTAAAACATTTCGTAAATATTTTTTTTTTCTTCACATTTTTTTAGTGGAGTCTTCATTAGAGCACATGCTCTCAAAAAAGGATAAAGGTGCTGGCGAGGATGAGACAGAGGCTGATGATGTACCCCAGCTGACTGCTCATCAAAAAGAACTAAGAGAGTTCTTAAGGTCTTTATTTGAGGTGATTGTTTTAATAGGAAAACAAAACATCCAATTGAGTTACCAATCAAAAGAAGAGGCGTTTATTAGGAGCACATTTCAGGCTTTGCTGGAAAACCGCATTAATGCTGGTGATGAAGTTCTCAGAGCACGTTTTGAAGGAGCAGCTGTTAATGAGGAATTTTGGTCCAAAGCACAGCAAAAGCAACTGCTGGATGTTTGCGAGAGATGCGTCCGAGACGAGCTTCTGCAGGAAGTCAGGGAAAGCCGTTTCTTTTCACTGGTGACTGGGGAGCTGGTTGAATTTCCAGAAGGTCAGCACATCCCAGTTTTCGTGCGTTTTGTGGACCAAAGCAACACTCTCAGGGAGGAGTTTGTAGAGTTCCTCTTGTTTGAAGGAGAGGAGCAACCTGTGGCGGACAAATTGGAGTCTCACATCATGAAAGAATGGGATCTGAGCATGGAACACTGCAGAGGTCAGGCACATGCAGGTTCTGGTGTCTTTGGCAGTAAGATGAAAACTGTAGCCAACCAGCTGATGGAGAAATACCCAATGGCCATGAACACACCATGTGCAACTTATGCACTTAATGTTCACCTAGCTAACAGTATTCCACTAACTGGTGTTCAAGTTGTAATGTCGGTTCTTAAAAAGACAGATGCCTTCTTTAAGGCTTCTCCACTTCTGCAGGCTGAACTAGACAGCGCAATCACCATTCTCTCTCAGGGCAACGTAGAGAAAGGAGAAGATCTCAAGGAGAACTGTCGTGCCAACTGGACAGAGCTGCATAATGTGTTTGAGATGGCTGTCGATTTGTTAGAGCCGCTTCTGCTCTGCATGGACAGCATACATGACAACGAAGACTGGAAATGGAATGACCAGTTCACCAGCGATGCTTATGCCATCTCCGAGGCTTTGGCAGACTTCGAGTTTGTGGTTACTCTGGTCGTGATGAAGAACGCGCTCTCGTTCACAAGAGCTTTTGGTAAAAACTTGCAAGGAGAGACTCTTGATGTGTATTTTGCAGCCAGCAGCCTTACAGCCGTTTTGCATTCTTTGCACGAGGTTCTAGACAACATTGAAGTTTACCACGAGTTCTGGTTCGAGGAAGCTGTAAATCTGGCCACAGCGATGGAGATCCCAGTAAAAGTGCCAAGATTGTTTCTCAGAAAGCAACGAGCGATTGAACAAGTTGAAATACAGGCTGAGTCCTTTTACAAAGAATACCTAACACTTCCGGTTATGGAGCACATCACTCAGGAAGTGAAGGACATGTTCTCAGATAACCATATCAGGGCTCTTAAGTGCCTGTCTCTTGTTCCAGCGGTCATGGGCCAGATGAAATTTAACACCTCGGAAGAAGCCCATGCGGACATATTCAGAAGCGATCTCCCTCAGCCGGACACACTGCCTGCAGAGCTTCACTGCTGGAGGATCAAATGGAAACACAGGGGAAAGGAAGTCAACCTGCCGTGCACCATTCATGAAACGCTGCAGCACTCGGACGTCAAGTTCTTCCCAAATGTCAACGCGTTCCTGAGGATTTTGGCTTCCTTACCTGTATTGACGTTAGGGGGTCAGGAAGGCACCGGACAGAACCGCCTACAGGCTTACCTTTCAGACACGCCAGTGAGGCACAGGTCAAAGAGTTTAGCTGTGCTGAATATCAATTACCATGTTAAAACAGATCTAGATGAAATGGTTGAATTTTATATAAAAAGTTTCCCAGAAGAAGAGAGTGTTTAAATGCCTTTTCAGAGACTCAACAGTGGAAATCATCTCTGAATCACACTGTGCTTATGAGCATAGGGTGGATTAAATTATTTATATTTTTATAAATAGTGTATTTAATTTTTATATTTTGCAGGATTGTATTATTTTTCTGTGTCCAGTAGTCATTAAAATGTTAAAATGTATTTATATTGTTTTATATACTTTATCAGCTTAAATGTGATTAATCAAATTCATAATAAATCGGTGTGTATAATTTCCACCTGTGTAAAACTGGACTAACATGTGGAAGTGGAAAAAGGTGAACAGTCTGAAAGATCATAAAACATATTGCATTGTTTTTAATTCTCTACTTTATTTACAAAATAAAATAAATGAATTGGTTTTAATGACATTCCGACTTCTCCCATATTTCTTATATTGTTGTATATTTTTTAAAAATCCATTTAGTTATTTGTATGTAACTTTTAACAACAGACATTGCCTGTAAGCATCTTTATATGACTTCTAGATACATATTTGGATCAGTAATGAGCAAGCCAGAAGAAGTCCCTGAAACAACATGTAAGGACTCAGAAACTGAATCAAGAACAACAGTAAATTTAATAATTTATTTAATGTGAAGGTCCACCTTGTGGATTATTTTGTTCAATAGAGTGAACTGAATTTAGACTTTTTTTTTTAATCTTTCTGCCTCCAGTTTCCAGTCTGTTGCTCTGATCTTGCCACTAGAGGGTATCGTTAGTGTTTCTCTTGTAAGATTGAAACAAAGGAACATGGGTGTGACTCATCAGCCTCCACCTCCTTTAACTTAACCAATCTCTCTAAAAGATGCAGTTTCACAATTCCAGTTCTAAAGCAGAACAATTTGGTAACGTTGCATCTCATTATTCTAATCTGACTATTTCTAGGTTTTAATAAGTGTATTAGAGCTGCAAAATTCCTAAACAGTAAAACCTTGCTTTATTTTAAAGCACGACCTTAATTCTGGATAAGTGGGAATAAATGGTTCAAAATAGGAACCCAGACTTGCACTGAGGGTTCTGCTGGTTGTGTCAGTATTTTATTTAACAATCTGACATAATGCCTAATCAAACATTCAGTGTCTAATTGAGCTGGACCCTTTTCACACTTTTTTCTGATAAATAAAGTACCATGAAAATAAACATACATCACAGAGAACTGCTATTTTTATGATATTAGCCAATGGTTTAAGTAGAGGAGTGTGAGAGGGGACTAGCACACTTTCCCTACTCCAACAGGCTCCATTTAACTAATTGAGTTGAAGTGGGTGTGTAAGAGCAGGGAAAACATTGAAACATGCATGACAGGACAAGTAATGCGGTTGATATACAGAGTCTATAAATATAATAAATGAATATTATATATTGTATTAAATATTTATACAAGTTTTTCTTTTCCTGAAGTGTGTATACATTATGTTTGGCTCACCCTATAGGATTAAACATGTAACATATTGTGTATACGTTCTCCACCGCATTACTTAATGTTATATTAGTTCTGTTATACGTAATGTGTATAATCATATAAGAGAAGGGTAAAGCCTTGTATAAAGCACTTTACTTGCAAAGATGTGCGTTTGATTTTCAAGCCTTTCCCAGCAAACTATTTATTTTAATCTAAATATACAGTATATCAAATAAATAAAGATTAAATTTCTAGCCAGCATTATCTTAGTATGAAGCATTACATTAATCACCCTGATGCATCCCAATCCCTATAATAAAGAGATCACTTCGGATTGTGAACATGTGGCCGAAGTGAAGGTTGGAATGAGTAGACAAAAGCCTAAACGTGAAATTGCTCTAGGTCTCAGACAGGAAGTGGTTAAATTGGGGGCGTGGCCTGTGGGTGCCGCTGTCCAGCCGCAGCCGTCTGCAGGTGACGGCCGATTTTACGCAGCAATCTTCCACAACCAGGCGGGGCTGCGCTCACACTCATCAGGCCTTTACAACAACTGTTTTGGGTGGAAATTAGAAATAAAATCCTTTCGTGGATTGTTGGAACCCTACGGCAAGATTTCACTGACGTCGCCTTCTAACGGAAATCCATCCGAACAGAACAAGTCGCGCTCTATCCGTGTAAAGAAGAGGACGGAGAAACCCAATGCCTGATTTTTCCTGAGGATAAATCGTTGCTGCAGGTCTTCGGCATGGCGTGGCCCTGCATCACCCGCGCCTGCTGCATCAACCGCTTCTGGAGCGAGCTAGATAAAGCGGACATCGCCGTGCCGCTTGTCTTTACCAAGTACTCGGACGTGGCCGAGGTGCGGCACCTCCATCCGCAACCGGGGCCGTTAGCGCAATCGCATCATCCCAGCGCGGTCGCCATAGGAACAGAGCCCGCCCACACCGCGCCACAAGACGCGGCTGCAGCATCAGCATCCTCGGCGGCGCGCGGATCGTCCGTCACGCGCCAGGACTTCAAACCCTGGAGAGTCAAACCGGAACCGAGCTGCAAACCCAAAAATGAGTACCGCCCGTGCCAAACACCGTTCGATAACGAGACGCAGTACCGCAAAGATTATAAACCGTGGCCTATTCAGAAACGCGGAGATCACCCGTGGATCCCCAAGGCCGAGATCAAGAGCCAGAAGCAGGAGCACGTGACCTTAGAGCCGGACACGGGCGTGGAGAAGTGCGAGATCGAGGAGAGAGTAAAAGAAAAAGATGTCAGCGAGGAGAAGAAGAAGAGACCGGTGAAGAAAGAGGAGGATGCTGAGACTGGAGAGAAGAAGAAGGAGCAGAGAGCAAGCTCCAAAGGAAGGTCAGAAGCTGATGCTCTAAACAGGCAGATCAAGCAGGAGAGAACCGCAGGAAGCTCATACAGGTAAAAAGTGACACAAAGTTTCTCAAATTTGGCATTACCTCACTAATGTTTTGTTGTCATTTGGTTAAAATTATACATTTATTGACTGTATGTAATACACGCCTTCTCAGGATGAGCACCTTACACGTGGCTGCACTGTGCACAAGCCTGTAACTGTCTATACTGAAGATATACTAAAACAAGCAAGGTAACTGGTGTATAAAGTAATGTAAGGATAACAAAACAAAAACTAAAATATGTTTTTTTATTTTATTTTAGAAGACCCAAGTTGGCCTATTTGTTGTAAAATACAAAAACATAAAATATTACATTTCAATTCAACATTGGTCATTGTCACAATGCAGCTTTACAGAATTAAGGAATCATGAAAAATAAATTGGAACATGTACCAAAATAGTATAGACTATAACTATCAGTATTATCTATATGAGCCTGGAATCAATAATCACGCCAAGGTCTTTTACTGTGTCATCAGATAGCTTACCTCTAGCTGGATGTGGTCTTAGATTCAGTACTTCTGTCATGTCAGAAATATGTAAAAGGAAGTTAAAATCATCCAGTGTCTAATGTCCTTTACACATTCCTCAACTTTACAGTATTAAACTGGTGTCTCTCATCTGGCTTTGCTGAGACATATAATTGTGTATCATCAGCATAACAGTGAAAACTAATACCATGCTTACGAATTATGTTACCCAGAGGAAGCATATAGGGAGAACAACAGAGGGCCTTTAATATTTATCTAGTTTTACTTTAAAATATTAGCTTATTATTATTAATAACCTATTATTATTATTATTATTATTATTATTATTATTATTTCTGGACACTCCTGTACCTGTACTGACAAGCATTTTGTTAGTCAGTGAATCCTAAAAACCTGAGACTAAAATAATATATATATTTTTTAGTTCCCCACCATCAGTGCATTAAATTTCATTAATGTTCATATCACAGCTAATTTTTTTCTTTTAGATCCATTACTTCTGTCAGAATTATGTAAAAGGAAGTTAAAAAGCATCCATTGGCTAATATTCTTTACACCTTCTCCAACTTTATTAAGCTGGTATTCCTTATTTGGCTTTGCTGAGACATCAGCAGAACAGTGAAAACTAATACCATGCTTACGAATTATGTTACCCAGAGGAAGCATATAAAGAGAACAGCAATAGGCCTTTATTATTTATTTAGTTTTTACTTTAAAAATTTATTAAACTGTAAAAACTATTTTAACCATTCACTATATTATTATTATTATTATTGTTATTTTTATTATTATTATTTCAGGACACTCATGTACTTTGACGAGCATTTTGTTAGTCAGTGAATCCTAAAAACCTGAGACTAAAATAATAATCTTTTTTTAATCTGTTTCCCACCATCCGTGCTTTAAATGCCATTAATGGTCTGGTTTTGTTGTACTGTTTAACACAAGTTATCAGAATATCACAGCAAATGTATTTTTTTTGTTGTTGCAATTTTATTATTTAACATGGTTTGCTTAATTCCAGCTTAGCTATGGTCACAGAGCCAGAATCACTAATTATATTATGACATTCTAGCAACTATAGTTCCAGGAAACTAATAATATAATAATAATAATAATAATAATAATAATAAATGTACTCGCATGTTGTAAAATCTGATGTCACTCATATATATCAAAAAGGTCTTGTTGTGTGATGAGAAAGGACATTCTAATAAAAGAAATGGCATATGTCAGATATAAAATGTACATGGGGGAGTAATAAATGCTAGCAAAATAAAATGTAATGCTATTTTTGTGTCAAGCTGTCCCATGTACTGTACTGTACATGCACATTTTGACAAGCTAAAATGAACAGCATTAAACAGCCTGCTACAGTTGCTCTTGGTCTTACTGCCATGTTTCTCATGCTGAAAAAGTCTAAGTTAGAAAACAAACACTGATTATGATACTCTACTTTCCAGAATGGAGTTCAAAGCATACACTGATGTAAAGCCGGTGAAACCCATTAAAGCTAAGTCACAGTACAAACTGACGACGGAGGAGAAGGCTAATTTGGAGACGAGCTACAGTGCCACTTTTAAAGGAGAGCAAGGGAAACCAGAGGCCACAGATAACAAACAGCTGGAGCGACGCAGGATACGCAGCCTGTATAACGAGCCCAGCATTAAAGAACCCAGCAAGGTATGCAAGTAGTAAAGGGAGTCTAACAGTCACGCTAGCCACTGCAACAGAGTGTTTAATAAATTTCATAAAATAGCACTAATATGTCACGATATTAAAATTTTGACACAAAATGTGTGTGTTTGTGGGGGGAGTGACTTTTAACAATGGACATTGTCGCAAAGCAAACAGAACAGAAATAGCTTTATCACCTTATGTGTAATGAGCATGCCTGAGATGAGAGTGGCAAGGACAACTCCCCAAGATTAGTTGACATGAGGAACCTTGAGGAGAACCATACTCAAAAGGGAACCTGTCCTCATTTGGGTGATACTGGATAGTGTGACCCTAAATAAATCTGCATTATAAGGTCAGAAGTGCAAGTAGTAGGACGGCAAATACATTTTGGTTAGCAAAGTCCATTTTGGTGAGGTCAACAACTGTGCACTTACTGAGACTTGAGTGCAAATCTGTTTGTGGTAGTTTCGGTCCTAAAACTATTCAAAGACATCATTTACCATTGTGTACTTCGAACTTTACAAAAGTTTGGATAAGGCTTACAGATGAGTTGAACATTTAATGTATTTTTCCCTGAATGCGAGGGAGGTCTTAGCCCTTCTAACCTATTTATACCAGGAAATTCAAAATAATATGCATATTGCATTGAAAGTATTTTTTATTATTATATGATTAAACAATGTGAATTAAGTCCAAGTGAAGAGCTGCTCTGTGTCAAAAACCTCATTTAAGTTTATTTTAAAGTTAATATCTGTTAGGATGTTTGCTGAAAAAGTTACAAAGTTTCCATTATTGTTATTGAGTAATTAGATTTTAGCAAATAAATATTAACTGCCTATAGATGGATCACGTCAGATAATTTTCCACTTTTGATGTCAAATAGCAACCAACAAAATGAAAAACGTTTTTTTGAATGGCGTATCCCTTTTTTAATGGGGCACACCCTTTTTATAATGTAGCATGTAACTGTGCTCAACGTAATTAAACATACTTACTATTCACTTGTCAACAATGAAGTGATTCTGATTAATCCCAAATATCAAGAGTAATTTATGCATGAGTTCATACACCAGAAATTTCAAAACATTAAATATACCATGGAACACCACAAAGGTCATCATTAACAAGTGAAGGAAATGAGCACCACATTGCCATAATCAATAACAGCAAATGAGGTTGTGTATTAATTAATGTAAAGAATTGTTTCTCAGTACAGCTGCTTATTGCCATCTCAGTACCTTGGAAATTTGATTATCTTGCTTTGGACGTGCCAGTGGTGATGCTCAGTTTCCTGATTTCAATATTTACTGCCCTCTCTTTTCAGATAGTGAAACTCTAAACGAATTAAAGAACGTATGGTCATCCTGTGCATTAAATGATCTACTTACCTTAGATGACCTTACTCTGGCTTATGTAGAGCTAACTAAAGGATGTCTGCCTTATATTAAATTTGTCTTATTTAATATCCAAAGCAACCTTATTAGACCTAAACCATCCTGCTAAATCTAAAGTAATTAATGTTATGCTGAGTAATAAACCATTACTCAACATACTCTGCCTCTGGGGTTCTTGCTCTGGATTTCAATGACTATTTCCCTGTGTCAGAAACACTAGGGAAAGAACAAGCATCCCCTGATTATTGGATCCCTGTAGATAAAGCTTCATGCCCCTTACCTATCCTGCCAGCCCTTGCATCCAGCAATGTCTTGTCCTTCTTCAAGTCATTATAGCTTCCATTTCAATAGAGTCTGGAAAATCTGTCTAACACTCCAAAATAGATGTATTAGGTAAATTTGTAATCTTTAATGATACACTTACAGTGGTGTGAAAAACTATTTGCCCCCTTCCTGATTTCTTATTCTTTTGCATGTTTGTCACACTTAAATGT
>JAOVVB010000050.1:9932250-9981426 GCA_028570985.1 Heterobranchus longifilis | reverse complement strand
TTTTTTTTTTTTTTTTTTTTTTTTTTTAAGACTGTTTTTTTTTTTTATGTGTAGTGTCCTGTTGTAAAATGACATTCCCTTCATGTCTGGAGGAAGAGTGCAAAACTAACTATTCTAAAGTGCTGGATTTGCTGTTGCTAGAGTAATTTATACCTTTAATTTTAAAATCATAAATAAAAAGCTATGCTATTTTATACTCTTTTTAGTACACAGATTTCATTCCTCCTTTTGCATAAATTGTAATGGTCTTTTATAATCTTTTCCTCTCCATCAGATGATTATCAGTGTCTGTGGCAGGGCTGTGAGTTCCTGGCTATGGGGAGTCCTAATGAACTCATTGCCCATGCACACTTCCATAACTTCCATAGCAAACTGAAGTTCATCGGGACTCAGTTGCTCGAGTCTCATCCTGAGCTTCCCAGCTGCACTCAGGAGCTGCACAGCAACAACCTGGTTACAGACATCTCTGAAGGATTTGTGTGTCAGTGGGAACACTGTGATGTTAGTATGAGCGAGCTTTAACACATGTACACTTGTTCATTAAGACTGCTGAAATGGAATAAACAGCTGTTATATACTCAAGCTCATTTTGTCTTTCAGCAGAGTTCTTTTAATAATCCGGAATGGTTTTATCGACACGTGGACATGCATGCACACTGCACAGAGTTACAGCCGCTCCCTGATCAACAGCAGGCTCTCTTCTGCAGCTGGAAAGGTAATACAGGCATATCTGAGAGGCAAACATGGATGATGTTGTTTTATTATATTTGCTTTGATCGAAGTTAACTGAGGTTTGGTCCGTTCCAGGCTGTGATGCATTCTTTAAGATTAAATACCGGCTGCGCGAGCACCTGCGCAGTCACACACAGGAGCGTCTGGTGGCCTGTCCGACCTGTGGCTGCATGTTCTCCAGCAACACCAAGTTCTTTGATCACATTCAGAGACAGGCCGAGCCGGAAGGTCAGTTAGTACAAATATATACAGGCGATTCCTCAATTAGGTTCTATTTCGCCCCTTAAAGTTGTTTTACATTTTAAAATGACAAATTTCACCATTAAAAGGTAAAGAATACCATGCATTTAATTAATTTGTTATGACGGGCTCCAATATCTAATTTCTGCAAAGTAACAGGTTTAAAAGTGACCGCAGTGAGTAACAACCCTTTGCTTTCAGTGTGAGCTTTTTAGTCAGTTTCCTTGCATCACTTAAAAAAAAATAAAGAAAATAAGTGATTTTTGAAGAATGTTGAACATATGTACTTGTGTGGAATGTTACAAATATTTCATTTGGGTGAAAATGTGGAACTGAAACATACTTATAAAGTATCTGTAATGGATACTTTAGGGCATGTGTAAAATGAACATACTATAAAATAATACAATTTAATGATCGTCCAAGGTGATATGGGCTGGAGCAGATTGTATCCTATGGATGGTACTAGTTAATTTAAGTTCATAAGACATTATGCATGTATTTGTGATATTTCCACTTCTTGATCTGTTTCAGATTCTCTCACATGTGCGCATTGTGACAAAGGCTTTGCTAATGAGAGACTGCTGAGAGACCACGTTCGACAGCATGGTGTGTTCCCAGGGCATGTTAACTTTTGCTTTATAATCAAGTTTTGTACTCTTTCTCAGTGATTAAAGTAACCATATGCAGGCTTAAAGGGTTTTCAAGATGAGGGTCTTTGGTACATTTATGGCCTTGCAGCGCTGAGGAATAAACTTTAATGCTTCCAAACACACAGATTAGCCTGGAGATTAAACATGGCAAGTCAGTACATGCTTAGTAAGTGCTCCGATGTACAAAACTGAGAAAGTAGTTATCTCCCGCTGTTATTATAGCCTGCCTGGTATTGCAGAGTTGTTGTGTAATCATATGTAAGTGTTATGTCTGGGTAATAATAGGTGGAAATGCTTAATTTTTCCAGAGCAGAGATGCACAAGGGCCAGAACCACTGTATTAAGCCATTTCAATGCCGTTGTAAATACATTTATATAGGCATTCCTTTTATAAACCGGTGTTCATTTTTCAGTCAATCACATAAAATGCCCACTCTGTGACATGACCTGTACATCACTCTCCACCCTGAAGATCCACATCAAATTCCGCCACTGTGATGAGCGCCCGTTCCCCTGTGACTTCTGCGAGAGCAGGTTAGCAAATTACGTCCCACACCTTAAATTATTATTATTTTTTTTTAATATATAAAACAAATGGCACTTGGATGAGAATTTATTTCTGTTTTTCAGCTTTAAGAATCAGCATGATCTACGGAAGCACATGGAGACCCACAACGAAGGAGCGGCTTATCACTGCACAGTGGACGGCTGCGGTTACTCTTCCCGCATGGCTCACACCATGAAACAACACTACAAAAGAGTACACGAGGTCAGCCAGCAGGGGGTGCCATAGGCTCAGATGCCAAAGTTTTTTTTTGTTTTTTTTTTACTATTGAATTTGCCAGGAGTTTAGTCCTTTTAATCAGTGTCATTTATTACTGTTGCAGCAGGGGAACGTGGTGTCCAGGTATAAATGTCATCTTTGTGACAAGAACTTTTCTTGGTGTTACACGCTGACTCTTCACCTGCGAAAGAAACATCAGCTCAAATGGCCATCGGGACATTCACGCTTCAGGTACGCCGAACGTGATTGCTGTTTGCCTCAGTTATTTGTGTATTGAAGGGGTGTTCAACAAAAATCTGTTAAGTGCTTCAAGTTATTTGCTTACAATTGTCCAGGTAAGTAACTTCCCTGACGTATTTGTCATCTTTTAATAGTGAATTTTTCACTATATCGCCTTTTGAGGTGGCTATATATTATGTATACTCCCCTATCCGACCTAACACCTCTTGCCCAGTGGTTCTTAACCCTGGTGTTTTTTTGCTCCCAGCACATCTGATTTACATAATTGGATCATTTACAGCCTTTCTGAATAGAATTGGATGTGACACTGCAGGGACAACAGTAAACATTTGGCAGGACAGGGGGTCCTAGAGGACAAGGATTGAGAACCACTGGTCTAGCCCACATAGCTCCACTGACTCCCTTTGTGCAATCTCGCAGCCTAAATTTGCTTGTAGTCAAAGCCACCATTTTGACTAATTTTAGCACAGCTTGGTCAAAGTTGGATCCAAAGCATAAGCAGGTATGTCCATCTCTGTCACCCATATTAGTCATTCTTCATTCTGGGAGTACACACACACACACGCACACATCCAAATAACAGTGTTGCTATTTATGTAAAATGCTAAAAAGGATTTAACACATTAACACGTTTTGTAGAAGTTAGCTTCGAGTCATGGCTGAACTTAACAGAGTGCGGTTACCCTCAACACAACCTCCAAAAAATTTAATACAAATAATATCAACAACCTGCTGCTCTCCATGATCTTCATCTAGTCATTATTTTCAAACACCTGCGGAAGTTTATCCATGTGAATAAAGAAGTGCTCTTTTACGCTCAGCATGATCTGTCAGTGGAGCGTGTTTATAAGGAGCGAGCTAAGCGTGAGATAAGGTCATCACTTCATTCTCACATGTTGACTTGCCAGGTATAAAATCAGTTCAGTGATTTAGCTTGGACATCAAAATGAGAAATGGCAAAAAACCTGTCGCTAAGGGTCTGTTGCAACAGTTTACAGCAGAACTTTGGCACAGAAATGCCAAGAGCTTCAGGCTGTGTTGGAGAATACCTGCGCATTGGCAAGAGCGCTATCCCGGGTCCGAAGTCTGGACGAATTAGTGAAAGCCTTAGTTTCTTGTTCTTGGCGGGAGTCGAATCAAAAGCAGACTTTTGCTGTTATATCAGGATTTGATGTGTTGTGCGTTCTGACATGCTTTATTGAAAGTCATGGTTATAAAGATTTGATAAACTGTAGACTTCTGGTCAGCTCAGACATGTCTGATCATTCTCATCTCATCTCTTGTCAACAAGCTGTTTCAGCCTGTAGACCCTCTACATACAAGATGTTTTTAGAGTTATGTATGTTTTATAGATGTATAATCTCCCAAATTCTGTCACCCAATAATTACTCCTTGGATCAAATCACAGAGATCAAACTTTCCAGCATACTGATGTGTTTAGTATGAACATTAACAGAAGCTCTTGCCCAGGACCTTCGTGATTTCATGCATTGTGCTCCTGCTAGCTGATTAGATAAGTACATAAATGAGCAAGTGTACAGATGTCTATATTATATGAAGTATAATGAATATACTATAATAAATAATTTCAGATCGTTTTCTACTTTTATCGTGACTACAATTTAACCTAAATTGTGTACATTTTAACCTTAAAAAATAAACTGAAAGTTTTGAAAACAAAACACTTGTATAGAAATAACCTGGTTGAGTTAATATGCACACCCTTAAACTAATACTTTTATTGAAGCACCTTTTGATTTTATTACAGCACTTAGTCTTTTTGTGTAGGAGTCTACCAGCATGGTACATCTTGACTTGGCAATTTTTGCCCACTTGCAAGGGAGTGCACAACCCTCTTCATGTCACTCCACAGATTTTCAGTTGGATTCAGGTCTGGGTTCTGACTAGGAATTCCAAATCTTTAACTTTCCTCTAGTGAAGCCACTGTTTTGTTGTTCTGGATGTATGTTTTGAGTCATTGTCATGCTGGGGAAATTCTTCTTTATCTTCAGTGTTTTAGAGGACGCCTAAATGTTTTGTGCCAAAATTCACTGAAGAAATGATGCAGCCACCACCATGCTTCACCATAGGTATGGTGTTCTCTGGGTGATGTGCTTTGTCAATACTTATCCCAAAAATATTTTTTTGAATTATGCCCAAAAACTTCAACCTTGGTCTCATGTTGGTTTGGGAGACTTGATGCGTGATTTTACAAAATTTAGCCAGGCATGGATGTTTTCCTTCGTAAGAAAATGCTTCCATCTAGCCACACCTCCCTGTCGCACAAACAAATATAAGAATATGGAAAATTGTTGTCACATGTAGTACACCAGCAGGACCTGTCAAAAATTCCTACAACTCTCTTAATGTTACTTTAGTCCTTTTTGCAGCATCCCTAACCAGTTTTATCTTCTGTTTGATCAGTTTTGAAGGGATGCCTCGTTCTTGGTCATGTGAAAGTGTTTTTATACCCTTCTCCTAGTTGATACCTTTCAACAGTGAGATGTCTTTGGCTTTGTGAGCCTTTTGCAGACCAAGTAATCTGATTAGACGAGGTATTCTGTGAGTACTGATAGTAGACACTAACAGCATTGGGACATTTTAACTATATGCATCACTCTACATCATAAGTGTTCTAATAGTTGTTAATTGCACTAACTACGGGTTGCAGCATGGGGTAATGTAGCGTAGCAAAGTACCTGAGTAAACAATTAATAATCTGTTGTTGATTTAATGGTATTTGTGGAACTGTTGTATAAAGACAATATCTCATATATTCCCTTGTACCAACTGCATCACAGCCATGCTGATATTCAAGTACAACAGCCCTTCCTCTTATGTGATATTGTTTAGGGAGATCTGGAGTCTGGAAAATCCTACTGGAACAGCAGAAGTTTATCTGGGGTTACCTTAATTGATGGCGAGTGCGTCCTGACATCTAGTTGATGTGTTTGAATGTGATTGGGCATGGGGCTGGTTTCAGAATTCACCAATCATGAGGGTGTGGGGATTTAACCACATTAATTTTGTCTTTCATAAAAAAAATAAAAAAAAATTGTGTATGGATCGCATGGATCCTATCCACACACATTATTCCTTACATAAAACATTCAATTTTATTTTTCATTTCCAACCAAAGATGGTTTTAACCTACTAATGATCGAATAGATCCAGACCTAACATCACTCGACCATTTTCTTTCAGGTCATTTGACGTCAGTTGTCTGTTGGAATCGGCCCAGAAGGACTCTTGAACTAAAGGAGGAAATCATCTCTGCATTGAATGACCATTAGCGTCAGTTTAAGCGTATAAAATGTCATTGTGCTAGCCCTGTATCTAGTCTCTGGACTGATGAAGTTTCAGCCAAGTACTCAATATAAACACATTAGATACTAAACAGATTAGACGCAAGAAAAGGCTCAAGAGAAAAGCCAAGGTGAAGCCAGTAATTAAAAAAACTAGCGTCACGGAAATATGGTCATTAAGAAGAATATATCAGATCTGATGGTCTGTAGTTTCTTTTTAAATCTATTACTTGGTTTGCATCTGGACCATGGTCCACCGGCTAATGACTCCCTAGTATTGTGTAATCTTTATGTATTCAAATTGCCGTTCTAGCCTCTAGCTGACTCTAATCTCTTCATGGTAAACAGGTATAAAGAAGATGAAGACGGCTACCTGCGCCTGAACATGGTTCGCTTCGAGACTGTCGAGGTAACCGAAGAGCTGATCAAGAACATGGCAGAAAAACGCACACCTCGCAAGCTCTCAGGCTCGAGCGCTCAGACTAAAAGATCAGCACTACAGACAGAGAGCTTGAATGATGTTCCCACACCATCTCCTGACCCCACCTCTTCATCCTCCTCGGCCTCCTCTTCCTCTTCCATGGCAGTGCTCATGAATGACGATGATGGTGCAGTAAAGGACAGAGCACCAGTGTACTGTATACTGAACACCGTGACCGAGATGAACGGGGATCAAGATGACACAGAAGACTCAGGGATGGAGTCCGGGGCAGTGAGAGCACTGGCGGCAGTGGCTCGAGGGCTGGGGATGGATGTAGTGTGAAAAAACACAAAGTGTTTACATAAAACACTGCAAGTCACCTTTACTGTTGTACTACATCTGAATTGGATCAAACATGCAAAACTTAGATGTGCAAAGATGTTCAGATTTTTTTTAGCAGGTTAAAAAAAATTCTTCTGTCAAGTCTCTTTGTTAAATTTGATTTTATAATGTTTCAGTTTGGGAAATCTCTGGCTTTATTGCTGACTGTAGATTTTCCTGTTTATACTACAGATGTATATATTTTAAGCCATTTGACCATTTTAGTCATCGTTTTAACTAATTCATTGTTTTTACAGGTTTTACGTAATGTTTATTATACTTGAAAACAACAATGTTTCTGTTTTAGAGAAATTGAATATGCAGTCAGTTTACATTCACTGACAATAATACTATTTATTTTTCTTTAGTTTTGTTGTAAATGTTACAATTGTCTGTTTACTTTTGTCAATATTAGTCAAACAAAAAATAAACAAGACTTTCTTAAAATTATTTTTAATTTTTTTCACCAAAAAAAAAATTGATGAGCCAGTTTCCTGGTAATGAATTGAATAGCAGAAGTTGAAAAAAAAAAACTCTGAATCACCACTGACACTGCAATTAAACGAAAATCTAGACTTAATCTGGATCCAGGCAACAGCCCAGATGCTTTTGCCCCTGTACATTTCCATATTTATCACGTATTTGACATGAAGTGCTTGGCTTGGCCTCAGCAAGGCCCTCATTATGTCCCACTCATGGCGCCTCGACATTTCTGTCCGCCAGTGGCGTAGTCCGTCTGGGAGAAGGGGGCCGCATGGGCATTCCAGGCAGCAGAGGGGGCGGAGGGGCATGGATGTAGCCTGCGGGATGCAGAGCCTTGCCCAGAGTGCCATAGGGTGCGGCGTGAGGCAGTGCCAGGCGCGGGAACAGCGGGCTGGCGTAGGGTGCGGGCAGGAGGCCGGGATGTGCCAGCTGGGTCTCGAGGGTGGCATGGTGATGCAGTGCCAGCAGACGGCTCCTCTCGCTCTCCTCACGCAGCAGTGCCAGGCGATGGCGCTCCTCCAGCTGGCACCTCTGCTGCTGTTCCAGGGCCAGCGGGTGGAGGAGCGGCTCGCGTGGGTAAACACGCTGCAGTGGGTCGCCCCTCAGCAGCAGCTCCTTGGCAATAGGGTCTTTTTGAGATATGTCCAGACCACGGCTCATACTCCGAATTGGATCCCAGTGATGAGGAGAGTACGGAAATCGCTCAGCACCAGACAATGGGCTCATCCCAACAAGGGGGGTCATTAACCGAGTCCTTTCCAGGCCATGTGGAAATCCTGGCATTCCTAAGGGCATGGGAATGGATGACATGGGCAAAGGCTGCATGCCTGGGGTTCTTCGGCCCTGCACCGGTTTCTCAAAGACTTTAGAAGGTGGTTTGATTTCAGGAGAGTCCTGAATCTCTCTCCTTTCCTCCTTTACTTTAACTTGGACACACTTTGTGTGATCAGTGTCCAGTCTACTCCTCTTTGCATCTGGCTCCCACTGTGGTCCGTCACTGCTGCGCCTTTCAACCCGAACCCTTTGTTGCTGTGGAGACAAAGTGTCCTCGGAAGTAGCCTTCTCCTCTACAGGACGCTGGTCACCCTTAGCAGTTTTCTCCCTCTTCTCTTGCTGACTGTCCTTGTGCCGCTGATCCTCCGTCTCTGCACTCTGAGTGGGAGGTTCCTGCGATTGTACTCGTTCACTGGCTTTGTCCTTGTCTTTTGGCTCAGGAGTGTCTCGAGAAGACCGTACTGTTTGCTTGTGACTCTGTGGGCTTGTGTTAGCAGGTGACAGGTGTCTTGCATTCAACTTCTCTTTTGTGTCCCTGCACAAATGGAAATAAGTATGGGTCAAAGTTTGTTTGTTTTACTTAAAACAGTTTCTATGCATAAATATGAACCATTTTTTTCAGTATTAGATGTGCAAAAAGGAAATGAATGAATAACAATAAGAAGGTGGACACCAGACTTTCACCCATATATGCGGGTCTTCCCAAAATTGTTGTCACAAAGTTGGAAGCACATAATTATAAAGGATTTCTTTGTAAGCTGTAGCCATTACAGTGAAACTAAGAGGCCCAAACCTGTTCCAGCATGACAGTGTGCCAGTGCTCAAAGGCCATGAAGACATGGTTTTGAGGTAAAGAAATGATACGCCTGTACAGAACACTGATTTCAACCCCACTGAACACCTTTGAACTGAACTGACGTGCAGTCAGCATTACAGTTCGTCCCAAAGATTTTCAGTGGTGTTGATGTCTTCCGACTATCAGTACCTGACATTCAAATTCAAATTTAATTTATCACATACGCAGTCATACACAGTATGATATGAAATGAAATGCTTATACGACTGCTGATGACCTCAAGATTCAAAAGGAAAGTTACAGTGTGAAAAATAAGAGAAATTACAAATCAGAAATATAAGAAATATGTAAATACACTAGATGTAAATGATTTTTTTAATTTAGACAATTTAATAAAAACTGAAAAATAGAATAAAAAATAGAGATATAAGAAATACAATGAAATATAAAATATAAAGAAAATAATAAAATGAAATATAGTAGAGTTGAGATGTATGTAATGTAGTGTAGAACTGTGTCCAGTTATGGGCAAGATAATGTGCAGATGTGCAGAATATTGTACAAGATTTCAGTCCAAAGTTCACAGTACTTTGACATATATGACACGAGTCTTAATAGGCAAATCCCCAAAGTTACTCCAAATTTAATGGAGAGCCTTCCCAGAATAGTGGAGATTACTGTAACAGCAAAGAGGAACTAAATATGAACTGGGATGTTCAATAAGCACATGATACCCAGATTTGGTTTGGTGCCCATTTTCTATTAAACCTTAACAGATAATTAGCAAGAAAATAATTTTATACCTTTCATGCTCTTCTTTGTTAAGTATAAAGTCCCTCTTGTCCATTACTCTTTCAAGTTCAGGGGGCTGGGGCCAAGCAGGAGGTGTAGGGAAAGAGGAAGGTGTCTGCTGCAGCCTGTTCCAGGGCTCCTGAGGTCCTGCTGAAGATGAAGCTGCTTTACTGTCTTTACTGCCATGTGCAGAGCTTGGTGCTGTTTGAAACGAAGATCAACTCGGTTTTAGATTAGACGCTCATTTTTTAATCTAACACCAATTAAAAACAAGATTAAAAAGCAGTGTTTGATTACTTACTTATTGTGGGGTTTCCAAGCCCTCCGAATGCTGTGGAGCTCAGTATTCCCAAACCTCCGAACGCTGGTGGTTTACTCAGAGGGTCTACATATTCAAAATGATAGTGTTTTAATGGGCGTTCACAGTGATACCTGAGAATTACACACTAATCACATGGGAACCCAGTCTTACCATGATGAGAGGGGGGTGTGTGGAGATTGGTGTGAGGATGGGGCAAGTATCCATAAGGAGAGACTGAGGGGTGTGTGGGACCTGATAATAGAAACAGATGATATCATCATCAATATGGGATAAAATTTATTTGTTCCACGATTATTGTATTATTTCTAACAACTTACTTCAAATATTATATTTGAATATTAATATTTTGATTCCTTCAGCTCAGCTAGATATATTGCACAGTATATGTGAAGTTGATGTAATAGACTTATTATATACATGCTAAATACTGTTATACAGGAAATGTGCATTATTGCTTGTCTGCTTTTGTGTCACTGTATACACCCAAGCCCCATGACTTACCAGCACTGGAAAAGATGGTGGAAGGGCGGGGTAAGTCACGCGGCTGCTGGATCATTCCTAAGAGGCCTGAACCAGAAGGTCGACTCAGGAACTCTGGCTTCACCCCAAAGTCTAGCTTGTGTGGCTCATTTTGCATCTGCTTCTGAAATGCACACAGACAAGAAAGGAGCTTAGTGTTCTAGTAGCAATGACAAAAGCCCAAGATCAGTGATCTGGTAAACACAGATGGGGAAAGGTGAAAGGAACAATAGCTTCCAAAACAAACATAATAAGATCCGTGCTACAGTGCCAGTGTTTGATCTGCTAACATACCTTTATTTTCTGCTGATGGTGGTACACCTGCCATGCAATGTGCACATGCATCGCACACCACTTTCCTGGCTTCTGCAAAAACCAACACACGGAAATTACAGTATTTCTGTTTTGTATAGATAGATGGCTGAATGATGGCTTTATCTGCAGGGATGGTGTAGCTCTTACTTTTGGTGTAGGACACGCGGAGTCCAACAACTGCAAAATAATGAGGATAAATAATATTTACTTAGTGTCCACGGTGTACCTTAAATCAACTTCAACATAAAAAAAATCTTCCTTGCCATACACATTGCATTATGCAAATAGTATGTTTATTCATTCAAATGTGTTCTTAGGAACTAAAGTATTGCACTGTGTTTATTGGGCGACACACCAGGTTTCACAGCCATGTTTAATAACTGCATATTAAACTATAAAATGAATAGATGATGAAAATATTAATTCGAAAGCTTACTCTGGATTCCTTCTGTATGAGTGGGCGAGGCATTGCTCCTGGTCCAGGAACTACATCGAGTGGGTTGGAAGCCTTTTGTAACAAATAACAAGTCACACAAAGCACGCTGTATAATGAAGTACGATGAAATATTTTACATTTTTTAGTATTTTTTATTCTATAGACAAGCTGGTAAAATGGTTTTAAATTCATCAGGCAAACTTTATTCTTTTAATTAGCACTACCACAGTTAAATATAGCTCATTTTGAGCGAAAAAGACTGATTATTTTAAAAAGATGACAACTTGATTGGTGTGTGTATGTGGAGGAGCAATACCTTGGGCTGGAAGGCTCCCTGCAGAGAGCTGAATATCCCTGTTGGGGGCACCATGGGAGACATTCCCGACATTACTGAAGGATACGACTGAAGTAACTGTAAATGACGACAGGACAGTGGATCATTAGTCCATGAGGTGCGTGATGCAATTTTTTAAATTTCTTTCTGTTTAGAAAGATTCAGAGAGATGAATGAACATAAAAACAAATGATTGAAAAAGCCACTATGTGTAGAATGTCAAGTGTAAGGACGTACGTTGTGCCTGTGAAAAGAGTCGACCTTTGGTGGGTATTTGTCAAACTGGAGAGAAAGGAAGAAAATGTTTATTTCACAGACAAGTATAATCTAAATGCATTCCATCCAATTCAATCCATTTGGTCTTAATATGCAACACTAGTGTGTCACTATTACAGAACTGCGGTCACACACTGCAGTCTTCCAGCACAATCACAAAGTACATTTATAAATGTGACCATTAGGGGAATAAAAAGCAGCCTTGTTAACTCGTCCTCACATGTCTGGTGGTGGTACGCACCAGGGGTGCTACAGGGCCTGGCAGGATGGCCGGATGAGGGAAAGGGGTGAAGGTGTGCTGGTGTGTGTGTTGGTGTGTGTGCTGGTGCTGGTGCTGGTGCTGGTGCTGGTGGAACTCGGTGCGTAGATATGACGGAGTTCCTCTATCCACATTCTGGGAGGCCAGGAAGCGCGAGTTCAGTTCTTGGCGCAGCAGGTCCTGCTCTGTAATTTTAACAATAATCCATTCTTAGCTTACAAAATTTTTTTTTTAAACAAATGCTTATTTTTTTTTTTGTCTAGAGCAAAACAAACAGTGTTTTGTTTTAAATGCAGTGACGTACCTGAGTAGGGCCCCACAGGAGAAGAACCGGGCACAGCTAGAGCGTTTCCTGTTAGGAGTGGAGGAGGAGCCAGAGCTGCAGTTGGAGAAAACATGGTGCAATCCTGCTGATCCCAGGAGCGCAAACACTGTTATATGACAGCTTTTACTTGGAAGGTTCTCGTGCACAGTTAATGTGCAGAGATGCTTTATGTGTTCCCGTGCCTTCTTTCGCTACCAGGAAACAGGACGGAACTTTAGTCGTCCTCTTGTAAAATCTCCGAACCCAATTTCGTCTGGACTTTGTAGTATCGTTGTAGTATCGTTAACATCACTGATATCTGCAAGAGACGACATGAAGTCTCATTAGTGCAAACACTTAACATCTTGTAATGCAACTTTCCCGAAGTATCAGAGGATATCTCGCCATACCTAGTGTTTACCGCCCATGAACACGGACTAGTTCTGGAACGAAAATACATCCAGTGTAAGTCAGACTGTATTATGGACAATAACCTAATTTAGGAAGAGGCCACTAATAATCCACTAATTTCATTTGATAGCATGTTGTTCCAAGAAAGGATGTTAGTATAATGCTATCTGTTTAATGTTGTTAAACAGGGCAGAGCACATTGCAGTAATGCAGCCAGGACAAAAGCAACAGAGACGAGGGTATGGCAGGGAGGGCCGTGTCATTTGAAAGAGCTAATAAAGCAGGGGTTAAGGAAAATAAAAGCGAGCCTTTCTGCTTTTATTGCAGCACCTTTTCCATGACATTATGCTGCCGTGCTCTTTTAATTCTGCTGCACTCAAAGTAAACCTAGCATTTAATGGCTAATGTTGGTGTCACTTTGACATTTACGGGACCTTCCCAGGGGAGCGGCAATAGTGAATGCAAATGGGGCGGAGGCCTGAAATCCCAGGAGGATTGCCGATGTATACAACCTGCAATTACCTCTTTTTGAATGCCACTCATGCACATGAAGATAAGCAGTAAATCTCTTTTGTGTAGGGCTGTCAATTCGGGCCTTTTTCCCCCCTGGAGCCTGTTGTATCTAGAGTGAAAGGTCTTTTGAGAGGTCCATAATGGATGGTTAGGCTCTCTTAGAGTAAAGCTCCTTTTGGGAAGCACCAGGGGTCCATGGAGGAGGGAGCAGTAGGAACAGCTTATTTCTCCTCTGCGGAGCGTCGCTTCTCCCCTGGTGAACAGTTTGTATTGAGCGGGGTGATGCAACCACAGGGGGGTGAGCATGGTAACGCCAGGAAGAACAGCAGACAAGAGCACTGCTGCCTCAAGGAACATGCCTTTGTGCTGCAAAGCACTTGAGATATAGACCACAAAATAATTTTCAGTGCACCTTTGTGTGATTGCAGAGCTGGCGGATTTGGGGCGCTTGTGTTATTGTGGAGCTTGTGTAGGTGTGGAGATTGTTGATTTGTGGCATTTCCACTGTGTTTAATGAAAGAACAATATGGTTGTACAAATTAATAAATTATTATAAATCGTTCTACTTTTTTAAAAATATAAATATGCTTGTGTAATTACACCTAATCAGGTTTTTTTTATAAATATGTATTTTTTTTAAATATGCATGACATTTACTATACATAAATTGTGAACTAACATCATGTAGTTTTTTTCTTCATTTACAAATCATTTAAACCTTTTAAAATCAGTTCTATGCATTAATTCCTTCACCATGCGATGTGACTGAAATACTATGACAGCCATTTTAGTGATTTCAAAAACTCAAAGCTGCCACTTTCCCTTACTGAAATTCCTGATTGTGACTCTAAGTGCTTATTTCCAGTTTGAGTCATGGTACATTAATGCTCCTTTGATGCAGGTTAGGTATTAGGGTTAAGCTTCTCAAGCTGTCAGCCCACCAGCAAATGTGTCTTCCTATTTCAATCGGCACCTCTCTTGTCCAAGCAGTTTTTGTCATTCATCAACCCCATTACTGAGCTAAACCTCCCAGGCATGCTGAGTCTAATGGCCTAATCCTTCCAATCACACAAAGGTGAGATTAGCTGAAGGTTAAATACTCTTGTTCTGTGCATTTTTGTCCTGCTCAGAGTGACAGGAAAAGCCTGTGAAGGAGCCACTGGAAGAGGTCTGTGTGTACACAAAAGAAAAGATGGAGGACCAATGAATGGCTTGAAGTAAGCTTGAGGAAAGACAGAGAGGAAAGTCAGAAAGTGTTTACGCTGGCAACGGCGGACAAGGGACAGCCTGTAAATTCTCCCGCAACATGGCGGGTTTGTGGACAGCTCTGCCTGAGTGCAACTGGCAAATGACCGAAACAGAGAAACAGTTGTTCTTGCACGCTGATAGTTTCTCACGTTGCTTTTAGTTTGGCTGTGAATGAGGCTCAGTCAGCTAAAGAGGCATGTGGTCCATGAACTGTGCTCACATATACAGCAACATTTGTCCAGCACTTGAGTGTTACAAGACGTTACTACATTCCAGTGAAACTGACACTTCAATATAATAACTTCATTTCATTTCTTTTTTTTAAATAATACAATAAATTTGAACTTCACTTCAAAATATTTGGAACAAGTGGAAAATGTGTTATAAGACAATCTTTTTATAATAATAATTATTATTATTATTATTATTATAATAATTTGTTAAATCAACAGCTTTTAGCCCTCCACAAATATCCAGTGCAACACAACCTTTACATCTTTGCAGATCTGCCGCTTTAAGTGCGGAAAGTCTGCAGTCCAGCTAGAGTGTAATGAGCTGAGTTAATGAAATTTTCCTCCAGTGGATTTCTATGGCTCTCAAATAAGGCACCAGGGAGCTCTTTCTGTATACTCTACTTCTGTCTGAAAGTTCACCGTCTGTGGTGTAGGGTAACACGCAGTCTAAGCGAAGACTTCCCTTATATCTCTCTCTGGCGAGCAAACACCTCCCCTAACGCTAAGTCTGTTTGATGGTGAAAGCGCCACACAACATTATTAACATCAATCACTATATAAAAGGCACTGAGTTCTTAAACTCTATATAATTAGTTTTTTTTTTTTTTTTTAAATAAGAACACTCCAAACAGAATTTTCAACAAGCTTGTACTGTCGTTATTAAGAGACTAACATGTTATTATCGTCTCAAACCTTACGTGTAGACCGAGATAACTCTGGCTGCATTCAATTAAACATACTGTGTTATTTGAGCAAGACAGACCTGGCATCGGCGATAATCCCTTTCTCAATGTACCGTGTAAGACAGAAGACTTACTGAAAAGAACACATGAATTGCGGCAAGCAAATCGGTCCATGCCAGGAAATAGGTGAGTGCGCTGGCATTGAGCTCTTCCATTATTTAGCGGTCAGGTTTCTCTCAGTTAGAGATTAGCGGCAGTGATGTAGGGCGGGCATGCACACAATAGCTGTCAATGCCTCTGGGATGTGTCGTGCCGCCTGCTTCCTAGAAACCAATCCCCCCTAGCACGCTAGTATAACAATCTGCAGCCCGGAGGACCCCAGGGACTCCCTCCACTCCTTCCTTATAATGGATGGCTTTAAAGAATGACCTTACAAATGAGAAAGGGCTGGGCCGCCTCTACAGGGCCATCACGGAGAGCTGCTGCAGTTGCGGCTTTAACCTGCGTGTGGGATCTTAACGCTCCTAAGTAAGGTAGTATCGACGTATTTATTTGAGCAGCGTTGAAAGCTCCCAAATGGGCAGCTGTCTTGCTGATCTCTCAACAGAGTCCACCTTGGCTGCACACCATCCCTCCCTCCGCTCCGCTCCACTCATGCCTGGCTCAGCTCAGGTTACCACGAGAACAATGTGAACCCTGTGCAGGCTCTCCAGGCTCTCAGGATCCGTCTGTACTAACATTCATACCTATGTCTGTGCTGGACTGCGAATTAATATATCATGCAGTGGCCTTGGATGGGTTATTTCCTAGGCATCATCCATGAGCCAGTTGCAATTAAGTCTGCACTTAAAGTTCTGCCTTCCTGGCCTGGCAACAGAGCACTTTTGTGAGCAAGGCCTGAAATATTCTTTAAAAACAGATGCCAATCTAAAGATGTGTGTTTTTTTTTTTAATGGGAAAAAATATATATACAACATGTATTTGTTATGTTATGCTGTGTGCCATAATGTTTTGTTGTTTTTCAATTTAGTTTTTGAAATGGCTACAGTACCCACCAGGTCACATTGAAAACATGAGATACTTGGATATTTCATATATAAATATATTTTCCAGGTGACACATTTAAACATACCAGTTCTCCTGCTGTACATATTTGCACCAATTCCAGTATGTGTAGACCATTCATGGCTTTTAAATGAGGTTTGACATTCCATTGCATGTTGGTTTTTCCGCATTAAGAGCTCTAGCTATGAATCTGCAGAGGCCAAATGCCTCACTTTCTTGGAATGCCTCACAATAGTTCTTGGAAAATTTAGAGGTCTGAACGTGCAGGAAATGGATTTTATATCAAAAGCTTTCAGGCATATTTTTAACAGGCTTTTTAAAAAATCCTGTGCAAAGACTTTCTGTTGACAATGTAATAAAATAAAAAATAAAATACACAAGCATTACTATCGGGCTGCGATAATGTTGATGGTGTCCACGTCAGGATAACCCCCATAAGCGGTAGCTTGTGTAGGAACCTCTTGTGTATACATGAATGTGTACATTCCGGGATGTGCTTTTAACAAACATAGATCACAGGAGTTACAAAAATGCAAAAACCTTCGGCAGCAGCCGGCTGCCACACAGTGTGAGCAATACCGAGGCTGGGGCCAAAAACAGTTCCGCAAATAGCCGCTCCAGTTATTCCAAGCAGTGACAAGGTAAGACTTCTGCGCTGAGGGAAGCTGTCAGCATTTGACAGCTGGGATTCGGCCAAGTGGATGAGCTGCAGTTTGGCTCCGCTGGGACCTTATCTTATTTTAAATGGTACCTCAGCAGTAGCACCATACCAACAGCACAGACACATATCCCATATCAACAACAGGCTAATGTAACTAGGCCATCCCCAACCAAGGCATGACTTTTAAACCTTTTAAAGCTTACATGCTTTAGAGATCAGTGCTATCAGTCACACACGACTAACATCGCTCAGCTACGCTGTTACAGTGGCTGTGCCATGTGATATTAGATGCCATAAAAAAGGGGATAATCAAAGTGGAGTTATACATCTTTGGCAGTAAATGTTACATGACGCAAGATTATATTTGAGAACTACTTGATGCTTTAAATGTGCTAATTGTCACAGCTGCCCTATTAAATTAAATCCTAGCAATACTTGAAGAAAAAAAAGTGCCTGTAGCTGTAGTAAGTGCCCTTTAACTCAAATAGCCCATAGGCTGTGAGATACACAGATGATGCAACTGGATATATCTATGAAAAAGAAAACGCTTTCCAGTCAGTCTGAGATCTGCCTCCAATTTTAGAATGTGCACAGTGGCATTTAGTCACAAGGAAGGGCTTTAATGCCTTTTGCCTCAGAGGCGTCATCTGCTAAAGGAAGGCATTCACATCTACTAGCATTTCGTTTGTAGCCCTGGCTCAGCAGGTTGAAACTCACCCCTGACCCTGGAATCCCAGCAGGTCTTGCCATTGGTGTTTGAGGTCACACGCCAGGCTTTGGTTCCTGCTGAAATATGTGCTAGGCAGCACCTTTTCTAAAGCGCCGTCTCTAATTTAAAGACCTAAATACCATTAACTAACACTGGAGACCGTATAACCATAATCTTTTTATGTTCTTAAGTGCTTCAGTTTTCACAGTCTTAAAGGGCAAAGGCAACACAAGGCGAATGTTAATGTATTACATCAGCGGTCGT
Source organism: Heterobranchus longifilis (assembly GCA_028570985.1). Taxonomy (NCBI): domain Eukaryota; kingdom Metazoa; phylum Chordata; class Actinopteri; order Siluriformes; family Clariidae; genus Heterobranchus; species Heterobranchus longifilis. The sequence continues at coordinate 9,963,273 of JAOVVB010000050.1, read as the reverse complement.
ACTTTACCTCCTATGACTGTCTATTAAATGCATTTTAGTAACTGCATTTATCAAAATGTCATGAGTAACACAGTCTCTGTAACCTTCAATAATGTTGACATGATTCATGGTAATGGCGCTGTCTTCCAATCCAATTATTTTAGCGATTACTAGTACACATTTGGCTCACCACATACACTTCCTTAAGTTATCAGGACACTAATTGGTTAACAAGATATTGCATTTTGCAGTCTTCTCCTTGGTCCTTGGGGATTTCTCACCATGCCATCTGCTCAGAGCTATCAGGAGATATAACATTTCTGTATTTCAGCAGCACTCAGACACACAATAACATTAAATATCTGAGATATTTTGAGTCAAATAACAGAGTAAAGTCTGGTGTCTCAGTTTTTTTGTTTGTTTTGTTTTTATTTATTTATTTTTTGTCAGAGCAAGAACCCACTTTTTTTTTTTCGTTTTCTTTGTACTTTAAGAGACTGTCTTGAATAAGCCGTCAAGTGAATAATCAATCTAGTGGAAACACTATTACAGCAATGTCAAACCACCAGGCCTTGTTCCACAATCTGCAGGAATATTAAATGTCTCCATAAAACACATCTCATATCCTAAGCAGCTTTTTAGTGAGGAACTCAGGGTCTCATAAATTATACTGGAAGAAACATCCTAATATAAACAAGGTAAATGATTGTGCTTAGTCTACTAGTCTAACTGTTTAGTTACAGTTATATTTCAGTTAAGCTCTATCCTTGTTAAGAAGAATCTAAATAAATCGTGGTAATTCCACCACGATGAAGAATTACTAAATATAACCTTGCCGTTAATAGACGTTAAGGTTATAACAGGGCTCTTGCGTGCTATGTCAAATATTGACTGAAGAGATCATGGCAATTCCAGGTAATTTGGTTTACATGGTATTTTAAGCTAATTTGACAGCTTGTGTGGATTTCTTTACTCTCACATGCAAAGCGAGGGTCTTTATCTTCTTAACATGTCATTAAATTGTATGTTGAGAATGTCAGGGAAAACTCTAATAAACAGATCAGTGAGTTTCCATGGTATTGTAATATAATGAATGTCATATAGAGGGGAATCCAAAGCATGTCCTGTTTGGGAAATAACAGGTTGTGTTGTAGTGGTGTAGCATCTTTCTTTTTTTTTTTAGAATAGGAAAGAAATGTTAACATGGATTTATTTCATATTAAAAAAAAAAAACTCAAGTCAGTCATGAGCTGATTGTCTTAGTTAAATCAGTAACACATTAGATTATACACTGCTGTATGTATTGAGTGCACAAAAGGACATTGTGTGAGGTGCTAAGTAAGATAGGTCAGTTTCATTGATATTATAACACATCATACACACACAAAAAAACATCATAAACACATTTTATATATATATATATATACTGTATGTACTAAGAGCATATTATTGGATAAAAACAACGAAAGTGTATTAAATACACGTGGGTTAAGAGTCAAAGCAGATGTCTATAGGTTGTTCTACTTTGCATTATTATTATTATTATTATTATTAGCAGTAGTATAAGTATTATTGTTGTTACATGTCTATAGGAGTCTGTATTGGTGAGGAGTTATCCAGCGGTTTGAACTGTCAAGTAAACTATGAAGTAGATCTGCAGGTCAGATGCTCGCTATTAAACCTCGTTTTATTCATTTAGTTTCAACACTGCTCGAAAATTAAATGAACAGAACTAGGATTCTTTCGATATTAAATTACCGTTCATGAGACTTTATGAGACTTGACTGAAGCCATTTTGATGTTTACTTACCCAACACACAGACAAAACAGTACAAAGAGGAACATGACGTTCCGGCCGGTCCTCCTCAGCGTTATAATCCACAAACACACTACAAATTCCAACAAAGTAGGCTATATGTTTATTCTTAATCCGTCGCTGTGTCTTCCCGAATGTCTGTACATATGTGTGTGTGCGCGCGCGAGAGAGAGTACGTGTGTGTTTTCCAGGCGTATTGACTCTAGCTAGCCCACGTAACCACGAGTGGAGAGAGAAAGTTGGTGCGGTGAGAAGGACAAAAGAAGCCGAAGAGTTTCCGTTAAACGACTTTTCCCCCTTGGTTTATTCCTCGGATTTACGAGGACAATGTGACCGGAAAACGATATTTATCACCACGTCCATCGTGGAAAAAAAAAAGCTCGTATCCATTAAAAACAAAAACAAAAAAATATCCCAGGAGTGTGTGTGTGAGGAGAGTCGACTCGCTCGCTGCCTGCTCACAAGAGAAACGGGTTAAATCCGGGTGCGCTGAAGAAGAACAACAAGAAGAAGAAGCGGTAGCAGCAGAGGCAGCGTGTGAGGCCGCCCTTCTTTTACGCGAGCGCGCGCGTGCGCGTGCGTCCGGCTCTCGAGGAAGCGCTTTTTTTTTTCCCGCCGAAGCGCGTCTCCGCCAGGCAGGCTACACGCGGACGGACGATCGGTCGGTGAAAAACGAGTGCTGTCCTGCACTTCCGTCTCCCTCAGTAGTGTTCTTCCCTCCCTTCCTATTTTCTCTCCCTCCCTCTTCCACTCCGTCCCTCCGCCCAGCAGGGTGCACGCAGCGCACTATACCGACCAGCACAGCAGACACCTGCTCCGAGTCATGCCCTTTATCCCTCTCATAAAACACACACACACACACACATTTGTCTTTCTATCCTTGTAAGGACCTTTCACTGACATGCACTGAACGTCTGCACCTGAATCCACACTCAGTAACCTGCAGTTTTTTTGTGAGGACCAGCCCCCACAAGGTCAAAACAGTTAAATATTCCCATGCTTGTAGGAACATTTGGTTCCAACCAATATATAAAAACATGGCCACACACGTACACAGGCAAGTCTGTACGGTCTGTCCGCTTTAATTAGATGTAGGTGATGGCCTGAGGGGAGTGTGCACAGGCTGGGTATGGTGATGGGGATGTTCTGGTTCACACAGAAAAGAGACCTCTCAGTCAAGTGACACAGCGTCACACTATAATTAATAGTGGTGTGCTGAGCTGGCACCAAAAAAGCTAACATGCTATGCCCACTGGCAAGGCGTTCAAGCATGCTGTGTAGTCTATACAAACCCCTATAGAACGCCTATATATCCTAACTACTTTTTCATATAGTCTGCACATACAGTAATTGCTCTTTCTTCCCACCACACTATGGCTTGTAACGGTGGCTACTGGCTGAAAAGGGCATTTGAGTAGTATATGTTAATAAAGGCTATAGTTATCCTAAAGATATTTTAATATTCCTACTGGACTTGGGGTGTAACCTTGAAGACGCAAAACCACTCATGCAGAAGTGATGAAATTCTTCGGATGAGTGGCCAAAAATGTCTTCAATGTCAGTCCAAAAATTCTGGGTATATTCCTACTAGACTTTGCATATAAAAACATAAAGTAGGCCATGATCACACAATATCCCCCCTAGTTTTTCCACAGAGAAATGAGCCTGTGGTCAAATAACATCCAACCAAAAAAAGGCCGTAGGTGAAGATTAAAGGCAAGCTGCATGCACAGCAGTTTGCCCACGGCTTCTCGTCCCTAACGGCGCCCCTCTCAGAGCAGAAGAGAGATGACGGAGGACTTCAAAGCCCTCAGGCTGTCCAGGCCAGCAGGGAGGTCCCTCCCTCTCTCTCTTTCAGGCCCTGTGGGGGTGTCTAATTGCATCTCGCCAAGGCCCTGAACAGAGCGAGGCCTTGTTGGAGGCGCCGTGGTCTCTCCCGCTGAGACGGGGGCTGTTATTCGCGACTCCTCAGCGGGACACAGAGCCTCGGCGAGTCGGCAGGCCCGAGGAAAAATGGCCTCCACTTCCTTCGGCTGATGGCGCACACCGGGAGGCTGATCAAGAAGGGAGGGGAAAAAAGGATAGAGAACGGCAGGCGGCTGCCATTTCCTTCCATCACCAAAGAAAATGGTTCCAATTTTATTTGCTGGAGGCTTGACTGATGGTATAGTTGATTTGCTGTTCAGCTTTTAGAGTGGAAAAGATCAGAGTGACAACAAGGGATTTGAAACCAGTCTGTCCAACATCATCAGGTCTGCTAAAATCAGAGTTTAATCAGAAATACAAAATGAAAACATCAAATGAACATACAAACAATTGATTGTTTTGGTTTGGTGTTTGAATATTATAAAACTGTCAGTTACCAACAATACCTTGGTTGTGGTCATTTACAATCTTGTCTTTGGAAAAGGAAAACACATCTATTAAACAAATATATTCTGATAGATTACTCATTTACATCTATCATGGCAAATCCATGTTTACATGTCAGTACACCACATTCTGTTATCCAGTTGTATTATATTGAGTGCTGAACTGTAATCCTGACCTTTGTGTGTGATTTGGATAATAAATGTATAATAATTGGATAGTAACTTTAACATTCATTTTCAAGTGTTCTTACACAAGTACTCTCCAGCACAAAATCTGTCTAATGATCATTATGTTCATCAGCCAGATTCTGTTCTGGAGAGTGCTTGAACACTTGAAAATGAACATTAAAGTTATTCAGTAATTAAAAGCAAAATGTTTTAATAAGTTGTTGGCACTGGTTGTTGATTGTCAACAAAAGACATGCAAATGAGTAATTCATTAAATACCAAGCAACCTTGAACTGTATGAATAAATACAATTTGTGTATTCAGCAACTAAAACAGTGAGTGCTTTACATTAGTCTTGCAGCCTAACTCTGGCCTGGTCATAAACTCAGTGACTTTTAATTTCTCATATCAGTTAAGCAGAGAAGACACTTAATTGCTCCCCAAATCAGCCAGTTGTAAGCCAGCATCTTCTTCTTTTTTTAGACTGGCTATTAGACCTTAAATAAATGAAAGTTTATTCATCACACACAGAGGCATAAGAACCAAACTTTCCAATAGCTTTATTTCTTCAACATTTGTTTTAATACCGCTAGGAAACAATTGCATGTCTCAAAACTGTCAGTTTCTAATAAATGTGTAATTATTCTCAAAGGCTGCAAACCTGAGGCACACATAATCACGGAAATTGAGCTGCGGAGAGAGTGCACAAGTCTCTCGATGAGCCTAGTGCCCATTTGCATGAATCCTTTCTAAATCATGTTTTTATGATAATGAACCAGAATGGTCTCATAACAATGTCGCATACAGTTTAGTACGCCCTCAAACTCACCGAAAAAACATAACATACTCATCTCTATGAAAAAAATATGAGGCAAAGCTTATAGACCTGCCTCAAAGGCAAAGTCATTAGTGCAGCTTGGCCTGATTGTTTTCACTGATTTTCTGTCTGGAGGAGGAGTAAACTGATGTCTTAGCCTTCAGCTCGAGCCTGGCTATTAATTTCAGCACACAGGTCTGGCCTGATGGCCCAAAGAGAGGGAGAGCTGATTAAAGTAGATAACTGTTAATGGACATAGTGGCCCTCTGGAGTAGCACATGTCCTCCATAAACGCTCGGCTGTAATGGCCTGTGACTCTTATTGACTATTATTAATGGCCAGTCAGCCTTGATAAGAAGTCTATCAGCTTTGTGTATTGTAAGGCGTGGGCTAAACGCAGGTCAAGATTCAAACGACCTGCATTTCTAACCGCCTACAAATTAAAATTCTTGACCCAATCCATCATCAGGACTGAATGTATGCTAAGACCCTGGTCAGCAAAGGTTCTTTTATGTATTATAAATGACTGCAGAGGCAACTCTGGGCCTACAGAAAATGGCACTGCCAAATGATTATCAACGCCAGCCCAAGTAAATCAAAGGAATTTGGACTTCTTTGAAAACCATAGCGAAACGCCAGTCCTCTTGGATTTCAAAGCCCATCTAACGACTGAAAAGGCTTCCCATATGCCCTTTGGTTTGGATGATACAATGTTGCGTCTGCTCCGCTTGGGATAAATTAAGCATGTGAAAGTTTTAGTGAAATCCCCATTTTCCAGTTAATCAAATCTCGCCTAATCAAATTAGGAGCCATAATTCCCAAGGATGCGTGGCACAAAAGTGCATTATTCCTGCCTTGGGAGCTGAATGGGGAAAATCAGCGTGATGCCATTCCCCTCTGCTTCAGTGGCCCTGAATTGAATCGCTCTTCCGACTGACCCGGGACTAAGAGGCAGGGTCAGGGTAAACTTTGGCAGTGTTTAGGTTCCCAGCTCATTAAAGAGCTGCCTCAGTGGCCTCCTCCCGAGACCGCTCAGCCGTTCATTAACGAGCCACTTGTGTAATTTTCCCTGGACATCTGTGATGAACAGGCTCTCTTCCAATGCCACACACACAAAAAAGCACCTCTCACAAAGGAGCGTATTTTTCCTGCTTGCCAGGCTGATGAACGACATTAACAAGATTATTCATTACGAAGTAAAAAAAAATAAAAATAAATAATAATCTCAACAACTCATAAGTTCTTGGAACATAATTAAAAATAATGCAGGTCTACATTCAATCATTCTGCTGAGTGTACCTTTGACGGGTGAAATATTTCTGACTTTTGTGAAGAACTCACTCATTTGCTATATCCATCAGTTGAAGCTGACAATTTTAATTGCATATTAAGTGTTCAATATGCTTAAACTTATTAGCAATTAACATTTTCCACTAGGTGTATGTGCCAATCTGATGGCACATACGGTATGAACTTAAATGTACTGCCATCATGTTTTACTGGCTGCTCTGCACATCACGCTCCTTCTCGGAGGTAATACATGTGACAGCTAATGAATATGGCTCTTTAGATGTCCTGAATTGCTCCTTTCCATTCATTACCCCCAGTGTTAACAGCCCTTTATGCTGATTCTTAACACCTATTGCATAGTCTCTCAAGGTCATTCTGCCGGCTTGGAAAGATGAAGAAGGAAAAAAAAACCCTGAGAGGCTCCATCCCTATTCATTTGTCACATTTGCATGCATGCCTCTATACTCCATCAGACAAAGAGCATGGTAGCTTAGTCATTGCCCCCTACCAATTACAAATGAGCCCATTAAGCTGTCTGCATCGGGCCCGGCCTCTTCATGGTAATGGCTTGTGAGATTTCCATCATAATCACGCAGCTCCCATTGCAGTCATGAGTGCAGATAGAAGAGGAGAGACAGCAAAGAGATGAAATTCTTCAGCATTTTTCCCCCTTAGATAGCAAGGTTTCAGGGGAAAAAACACAATAAAAAATGTAGTTAAGGAAATATACAGATTAAGAGATTTTAAGCGTAGAAAAGAGACAGTCTATCAACCATGTCATATTTGCAAGTCATTTTAGTTGGAAGGTACATCTTCACCTTTCTATTGCAAGCTACCCTCCCTTGGATTGACACACACACACACACACACACAGACACACACACACACACACACACACAAATTCCAGTCTGGGCTTGATCATCAATCAGCGGAAGGCCATAAACTGCAGATTGAGCAACTGTTGCTCCGGGCTGTGATAAAGCCTTTTAGTTAACCCTCACCTTTGCATCCTAAGCTTTTCAATCTGGGATGCTATGTACCCTTGCTCTTTCACATATAGAGGTGGTCCACCCTTTTTTCCCCCTCCACCCACCGGAGTTAAAGTGCTATGACTTGATCTCTCCATATTTCACATCCCAGCACACTCCCCTGCTAGTAGCCCTATATGCTGAAAATGATTGCAGCATTCCACCTTGAGGACATCTAGACCAGCGCTAATGCAGTGCACCAGCCCAGGGAGAGCATGAAGAAAGATGATGGGACTTGGGAGGTATTAATCACCAGGACAGTGAGAGGCGCAGCCTCAAGCCACTGAGGTCTCCGGATAAGCTTGTGAAATTGCTCTGCTCTCCGCAGGGTCCTTATGTCTCGCTGCTTTATGGCAGCTGAGTCCCTGAGGAGGCCACGGCGATGTGCTAGCCTCTAAACCCTTGCCGTCAAAAATGATCTATGACCGTCATTAACAGAAAATATCACTTCAGTCGCCCCATGATCTTGCTTCGCTAAGGGTCATATTATCAGCCAAGAACAAATTACGGTCCAAGTACATTCAAATAGCCCTAGAAAAAAAAACAAAATCATGCAAATGGTGATATGTCATCTGTGACAATGGCCTCTGGTGTACTGTCGATGAAAACACAGGGGAGAAATCATGAACTGACAGACCAGGAAAGCTCTTTTTTACCCTCTGTCAGTTGGTAGCACACATACTCTGTGAACCGATACCTGTGACACTCACACACAATGTATTTTTCCAGATAGGAACAGACATCACCATATATCACTGTATATCTCAGCAGGTTTCTCATATTGATCTTGAAGGTGTTCCCAGTTTTGGCCTGTTTAGGTGCGGTTAATACTCGAGAAATGATCAGCTTCAACCAGTTCTGAGGAATGACCTTGAACTTCAACTCCATTCAATCTCTTTTTATTCAATGAATTATATAAACCTCAATGCTATATTTAATGCTTCTCAATGACAAATTCTGCTAGTATAAAAGCTGGGCATCCATTTTAGCATGCCACTTACGGTAATAACAGTCTGATATATGTGAAATAACAAAAACTCCTTTGGAAATTAGTTCTGCGTTTCGCCTGTGGATTTTGGGGTAGGTGGGTGGATGGGGGGAATAAAAGAGCTTGTGAGTCCTCCCGCCCAATATCAATTTCAAGGTCCATTTACCCCCACCTTCCCCAATGCCCGGCGTGGTGAGCAGACGGAGGCGCCCTGACTGTGCGCATATGACAGAGGGCTGGGAGTCTGCCAGTGCTGGTAATGACAGCCACGGTGGAGCGGGTGCGTTTGCCGTGGCAGTGCCGTGCCAGCACTATAATTGACAGCAGCGCCAATTCGCACAGCTCCCTAATTCGCACAGCACTGACTCTGCCGCTCGGCTCAGCAGGGGCAGCCCATCCAATTTACAGCTCTGTCCAGGAGCCGTCTCCAGCCTGGCCGAGACACACCGCCGGAGCCTAATGATGAGCCTCTCCAGCAGCTCATACATTATGGAGACAGATCGGTACGTGGCCACCAACGCCCTCTGCCATTCTGACCGGAAAGAAGCAGAGCAGCTTGGTATGCCAATATGGAGCAGCTTTCTGTAACGTGGAACTGTAACTCTCCTTGTCAGCATGTGGAGTGGTAATTTTCGCTGAAAATCTGGGCAAGAGCTCCCAGTGTGTAGCATAGAAAAGATAGTCAACTTGGCACTGGCCTCATTTCTTTTTTAGTTGGAGCCTATAAAGATGCCAAAAACTGTCTCAGCCAAAATACTTTTTCCATCAAACTGTGAAGGAAGAAGCTGCATAATCAGGAATGCATTAGAAATGCTGTCAATATGTGTGTTGGCTTACGCCTTGATTGCTAGCCTGGAGCTTCTCGCCGAAGAGGCTCTTTGCCTGGTGAGATTGCACCTCTCTCTGCTCTGCTCCTGCATGCTTATGAGACAGAACAGAGCAGAGCTGGCCCACCGCTGAGGACACCTTGGCACACAGTCGCGGCGAAACAAATTGTGTTCTGTGATAGCTCTGTGGGAGGCTTGGCGTTGCCAACGTCCTTGGGATGCTTACCATCTGTCAGCTCTATAGTTGCACTCAGACACGTTGCATTGAAGAAGACTCGCAGCACTCAGCAACAGTATAGCACAAAACTCAGGGCCTGCATATGGAGCAACTCTGAGGGCTGCCTTCCCACAAAAAAAAAAAAAAAAAAACGCGGATACGGTGGTTTTAGAAAGAAACTATTTACAAGTTGTTTTCCCCCCTTGTGTTTCATTATGTCTTTTCAACTGCACTTTCGTATAGAAAGGCATAATTGCATCTTAAGACAGCCATAATTATCTGTCTTTAAATGAGTGCTATGCTGTATGTGTGGTGTAGACTTAACCGTTTGTATATTTGATAGGGAAGACAGGACCCCAGAGGACCTCCAATATATTTTATTGATGAAAAGTTCAGTCTCATCAATTTCCTCTTGTAATATTAGTTTAGTTGTAATTATAAAGATTTAGAAACCTTAAACCAAAGCTCAAAACAAAGACTCGAGTTCAGGCTTTTCAAGTGTCCTCCCCAGGGACCTTGATTAGTCAGTTCTCCACGTTCCATACCTCCATCCATACCTGATGCTTCTAACATCCAGCTCTGCACAACACTGCAGAGAATAAAAACACTGACATTTACATAATTGTAAATCTCTTAGTTTTTTTTTTTTGTTTTTTTTTTTCATTTAACCACAGTGGCAATGTATGTCTATTGTATGCTTTGTCAAGCAATTAGGAACAAAGAAATGTGCACTCTCCCCTTGGGACAACATGTATGTATCTCTCTCTCTCTCTCTCTCTCTCTCTCAATTACTGAAATCAGTTCCCGAATGGCAAGATAACTAAATTTGTGTTGGTCACTTCACTAAAGCCTCTAATCACTCTCAATGCTCTTGTTGACTGTGATGGTCAGATGCTCCAGCAGGACATTGCTTGGAATCATTCTGATGATCCTGCGTCACGAAAAACCAATTAACCCTGCTCTCACTGTTTGTCCATCAGAGACCAGCAGTCCAGCAGAGGCCAAGTCAAGAAACCCTGAAGGGTCATCCATTAGCTCCGAGGCAGATGGCACAAGCTACTTCTACTCACTGACGTGGAAACAAAAGGTTTATGAACTCACCAAGAGAGCAAGTGATGAGGTCAGCTTTAAAACATTAGAGGTACCAGCATATGGGAAAAGCAGAATATATTCAAAGACAGGCAGATGTTGTGGCTTTATGCACTCAGCAACATTGTGATCCTGAAGTAACATAATAATAAAAGGCTTAACCATAAAAAGCGACTTGCAAATCATAATTTTTTTTATTTTACTTACGATAGTAAGATTTCATAAGAACAGTGCACATTCTTCATGAGGAATGGTCCATAACAAGCTATTATCTCTCTCTCCTCTTGCTTTCACCAACAACCAAAATGGAATATTACAAATGGCTTGTGACAGGTGAAATTCGCCATGGTGTTTACCACACTGAATATGTCAGCCTTTAACACAGTCTCTTGGCTTCCTTCATAGCAATGACAGCTTACTTGACATTTACGCACTCCGATTCCCGTCGGCTAATAGCTACGCCTCATCTCCCCAGGGTTCGGCGAGCAGGCCAACCGATAACAAACCTGTCAGGACAGCTTCGGCGGGAAGATAAATTCTACGCCACGTGAGAAATTAGCCGTTCAACAGGAGAATATGGAGTCTGACATGAGCGGCATGCTAGCAGTAGTGACAGATGATTTTTTTTTTCACATGGTACGCTAAATGGAAGGCGCCACGGCAGCTGATTAGGTCCTTATCAGGGGTGCTTTGGAGCGAGCGCCTTTTCCCCCCATTTCACATCTCTCCAAGGAGTCGACATCAAAGGAGATCACTGAGGTTGCTCTGGTTAGCCTGTCAGCTGAATTTGAAGGAACGTGGTGGGAGGATAGAAGCGGAGGAGGGAAATGTCTAAGATAACACTGATGCTCAAGCTGTTCAGAGATGAGAGAGGACAAATTAGGCCCACACAAGCTGTGTCACATGCAACTAAAAAACATTCAGTCCAATTACAGAAAAGCAGCAGACCGGTTTGATTGTCAGTTTTATACAAAATGAGGACTTGATTACTATACATTTTTAAACATCTCAATGTCACATAGACTCTTTGAGGATCTGACACAGTTAAACTTGCAATGAGTAATCTGAAATGTTTAATTTTTCTGATTGCAGTAAAGGAAATTCGATTTGAACTTCAGGTTTAAACAGTGACGACTGAACTTAATCTCTGGATATTGTTCTATTAGATCTATACTAACTACTTAAACAGCATGATTTCCAGTGTTAAGTAAACACCCAGTTTAAAATGAACACCATGCAGGGTTTTTATGGGTCTGGTTGGACTTATCTGAACTCTAAAATCAAAATTTTGCCAGTTTATGATATGTTAATAGAAGCATGTGGGGTCCTGTGATAGGAAATGAATCAAAAAATGCCACAGATTAACGCGCCCAATGTGAACCACTGACACTAGAGATTCCTTCCGTAAATGTTAAAGATTACTTTAAAGACTATATCAACATATCAAACACTTACATACAGTGTTCTGTGTTAAAGCACATAGGGATAGGTATATGGCAAATACCTACTTATTTTTCCAGTCGATATATACTCACTTATACAGTACATCCACCTCGACAAACTGGTACAGTCATGTGGTGCACACACGCCATTTTTTCTGCCAATGTTGGTTGGTTCATTTATGTTTATAGGCAGAGTTGGGTTGGACATGCCTTTGCTTTGCCTGTGACACACGCCAAAATGTGGCTTCTTGTGGAAAATTATAATCAATTAATCAAATTAACAGGGAGGTGAAGCAAACTATCCAAACAAAACCAACTTTCAGAACTAACAACCTGGTGATGCTACACAAGTGCAGCTCAGGTAAACACAACCAGCACCCACACCCTCACTGTCACTGTTTATAACACAGGGAGAGGTTTTTTTTTTCTCTTTTTTTTAGATAGTGAGGTCTGTAAGTGTTTATTCACATGCAAGCTCATACCATGTTAATTCTACATCCAGATAATCTGTAAAATTAAAAATTATTCTGTTTTTATTGTAATTTATTCATTCTTTTAATCGTGTAATTTGATTACACATAGTTAAGTTACTGACCAATCCTTATGCAGATGACAATTTTACTGTTATTAGTTATAATGCAGGCAAATACTGTACTGCCAAATTTCATATAAGAGCTTAACAGATGCATCAAAATGACAATTGAACTTACAAGTACACACTTAAATATCTAACATTGATGTGTACTTCACCTTATGGGCAATCCTTAAGCGTTCTTTGTATAACCTGAAAATAGAGGGTTTTGTCCAAGTTAAACCTATTCAGAAAACTAGAATCCTTAACCCCTGAGAAATTGCCTTTTCAATTAGTTTATTTTTTTGACATTTATTTTACCTCTGTTTTTGAAAAAAAAAAAAAAAAAAAATTATATATATATATAATACAAAAAAATAAAATGGAAATGGAAGTAAATGGAAGTTTACCATGGACAATAAGGAGCCATAACTGGGGTCAACACTTCTCTAGTGCTCAATTCAAGTCCAGATGGTGCTCATTAAAATATGGCACATCATCCATTTATTAGCTGAGCGCCATTCAAACCAAACAAGCGCATCAGAGTATAAACCACAATGGTTCCATAGCCTATATAGTCATCTGTATTATGAGCTTAGGACTAATTAACAATAATCATACCTACAAACTTTTTTGTTTTACCCATAATACTGACCTACTAGTCCTGTCTATTTTGCTTTTTCATACCTGGCATTGTGCATTAATGATGAGCAGCCTTGTCAGAATTAAAATTACACATTATCGGCTTTGATTAACTATGCATTATTATTGCCTGTTAATTGGCATGAAAATTTAATTACCAGGCCCTTATCCAGTGGCTCCTGTTGGCTGAGAGCACTCGGTATCCATTTACTCATGGATCTTATTTGCCAGGACATAAGTCTGTAATTGGATGAGGCTTTGTGATCAGATGTTCTCCAGGAGAAGCTAATTCCACTCTTTCTGACCTGCTTAATCTGCAAAACTGAGCCCGGTTCATGCTGGGTTAATGGGGTCCTATGCTCACCCACCATTCCTGGGTCACCAAACAACCAGCACGTGATACACAAGTACACGAGCACACACACACACATTACAGGCACTGTGCAACCTAGCTTACAAATGATACAGATGCATATTACAAACATCCAAACTTGACCTATTGATAACCCAATTAAGGCTTGTGTACTCAACCACAAGTGAATATGAGAGACATTTTCAAAGGTTCTGCTGATGCAAAAGAATATCAGATAACGCTGCTCCTGATAAAAATCGTTACTCTGACTGTAATAGTTCCAATTTACCGGAAGGTTGTGTTTTCCCCCTCTCCCCCAGGAAATAGCTTATAAAACATGATCTGTCAACATTATTATTGCAGTTCCTTTTAAAACCAGATAATGAATCTCAGTTCTTTTATTGCCCACTTCACCAATTACCTCAACCTACTATGATTAATAAATGTTTTTAGTTAATTATACATTGCAACATTGCAAGAAATATCCAACATTTCTACTTGAATTCAGTCTGACAGATTATGGATCATGATAAACTATGAAGCAGAGGTGAATGTACTTTGCTACCTCTTCAACAGGATGCTAATGCCTTCCTGTAACATATAGATTGATGTCGCAAAAAATACTGCAGCATTCTTTAAGTATCTAGAGCTCTGCAGTTTGAATGCCAGGCTATACATTAAAGGAAAACAAACAAACCAAAAGTAATATTCTGAGACAAAATTCCAACATAGAAATAGTACAATAGTACAGACCTCACTATCTAAAAAAAAAAGAGAAAAAAACCCTCTCCCTGTGTTATAAACAGTGACAGTGAGGGTGTGGGTGCTGGCTGTGGTTACCTGAGCTGCACTTGTGTAGCATCACCAGGTTGTTAGTTCTGAAAGTTGGTTTTGTTTGGATAGTTTGCTTCAATGTAAAACATATGTAATTAAACAATCTTTTTTAATTAAATTTGTCATTGAATTCAAGTTGACATCATTTATTGTCCTAATTAGTTTTTGAGTTATTATGAGTATGATTAGACCAATTCAATTGGAGTCATCAACCTAATAGATTTATGATGATAATTCATTTAAGATATATACCCTAATCACTTTGATGAGATGATTTCAAACTACAAAAAATAAACAAAACATGAACCCTTTGGCTGAACTCCAATTTGAAAATGATGGGACTAAAGTTTGGACTAAAGCGCTGCTGCATTGGTCACTCTGTGTCGACATCAAGCAATGGACAAACGCCACTGACACCGCCATGTAGGAAACTGTCTACTGAAGTGAAAACAGACATGCGTCTCAAAGAAAAACTATGATAAATCAGATTTAATCGGATCACTCACTCATAATCAAACTTATGCAAGTCATTTCTTTTTTTTTTCCTTTTAAGGTCAGAACTCAAACATGGAGCTAAGATTAAGAATCTGTCTAAAGGTTCAGGCTTTTTAGTCTGTAACAAGAATCGACCTGAAATCAATTCTGTCTTGAAAGTAGGCCATTTTCTTTCAGGGAAATGCTTGTCGACATTCAGGACAAGCCACTGAAACCAGACGTGATTAAAAACGTTGTCTAATCCTCTCCCGTAAACAGCCGTGACTGTCGAGTCCGCTTCTCCCCCACTGCGAACAAAATTTGTAGGCGATTCATTAAATTCCCGCGCCTCTGCTTTGCGGCCATTTTGTCCTAATCTATCAGCTCAAAGCACATTTCTGCCTGAAGCGTGCCAGGTCACATCCACCCAGAGGCAGCCAAGCTCAATAAAACTCCACTTCCCTCTTCACCCTCGACAGCTATCATCTCCCCTTTTTATTGCCATTCATTTTTTTCCGCCGGCAACACGATGCCGCCATTATAGGCTGACTGATGTGGGGGAGTCAGAGCAATTTCCTGAGCCACTTAACGCCAGGTCGCGCGGGGGCTTGTAACATGAGAGAGAGAGAGAGAGAGAGAGAGAAAGAGAGAGAGAGAGTGAGAGAGAGGCCATGGCCATTCATAGGTCGCTTATGCGCGATGAATACCGACCCAGATGTTAAGTCAATGGCTTAAGGGTGAAGAAAAAGCTTTTTTTCCCTCCTCCTCATCTTCCCTCTCCAGAAAATCGGGAAAAGAGAGCGGGTTACATTTCGCAGGGCAGCGAAAATGTTTCTTTAGAAAGAATCTGTTCGGCTGAGATAAATTAGTCCCTCAATCAGATACATTCATAACAGGCTCATAAAGAGGCTGAATAGACTACAGGCTATGGACTGCAGGGAGCCAGATGCTTCTGTGCGACATAATCCATTAGCGTCACATGTTCTTTTCTCCTTTTTCAACGTTAAATTACGAGACATATCCCTGTAGCAGAGTAGCATTACGCGCAGATAATGATTTTGTTATCCCTGCGGTCCGGGAGGCCCTCCCTTCTCCCCTAACTACAAATGTCAGCCCAGACAGGCAATTATAGGAGTCGGATTACTCCTTCTCCTCTATCAGTCCATTCTCCAAGCCCACGGCACGGCGAGAAGCCAAAGGTAATATTCCCCCGGGGTCGAAGCCAAGGCCATGAACCCGCCTATTAAAGGCCTAACGAGTTTCTGTGCGAACAGCAGGCCGGAGGTTTGAGTGACATGCGGTCGATGGACTGCGCTCTCTCGGGTCTGCTCAGCTGTCAGAGGGCTGAGGTCTGAAAATGCTGCTCTCAACTACTAAAACCACCCGAGTATCGAAAAACACACTGACACTATTCATAGAAAGAGGAATTAAGAATTCAATTATGTAATCAATACCCAAACAAATGCATAATTTCTCCCATTCATCGTTATGCACATGACACACGGAAGTGCACCGTTAAATTCTATTGATTCGATGGCATTTTGTAAAAGTTAAATAAATAAATTAATAAATAAATTAACAAAAATATGTTTTATTTCTTAAAAACTGATACATTTTCCTTTCAACAAGATGAGTACTGGTAAATCATACTGACATTTAAAGCAGGCACAAGAGCGCCATCTGCTGTCACCGACCACAGCAGAATCTCTAATAGTCTGTTACCCAGTGCACAGATTTTTAATCAATGTTTTTAGTTCTCTAACACAGCTCATGCAATATATAACATAATAAACAGCCTTTCTTGAGGTGAATTGTGTGTTAAAGCAGGAAACACTGAGGCGCACGCCTGGACCAAGGCTGGAAACCCATGACTTAGGATTTTGGACTTCAGACCATGGCTGTTTTAAAGTTAGAAAACTAAGGTAGAGTACATGAATGATTACCCCCCCCTCCCCCCCCACCTAGATCCCAAACCCAGTTATGCTCCAAAATGGTCAGTCAAATCTTGCCTATGTTGAATAAACCCGTTCCTTAGCAGGTAAGAGCTTACAGACCTCTAGTCATAGTCCGTCAACAGCTTCAAAGAAACTACAAATCCAGGATGATGTCAAATTGTCAATCGCTGCAAATCCCTATGATAAAAAAAAAAAAAAGTTTTTAAATATCTATATAAGTTTTTCTTTTTCTGAAGTGTGTATAAATTATTTTGGCTGAATCTGTAGGATGTCTGTATAGGATGATATCTATATCATCCTGGATTTGTTGTTTCTTTTAATCTGTTTTATATATTAATAATATATTATAATATTATCATATCAATATATAATGTATTAAAATATTTATAAAAAATTTTTTCTTTTCCTGAAGTGTGTATACATTGTTCTGACTCTGTATCGGTGCATCTCAATAAATTAGAATATAATTGAAAAGTTGATTTGTTTCAAAAAGTGAAGCACTGTATAGATTCATTACACACAGAGTAATATATTTTTTGACTGATGTGTTGATTTCATTACATTTTGATGAAAAACAAAAATTCAGTATATTTTAAAAGTACTAATACCTGGTTTAAACCATGGTATCCCTGTGCATGATTGGCCAGCAAACTCTCCTGACCTAAATCTCATAGAGAATCTATGAGGTATTGTAAAAACGAAGATGTGAGACACCAGACCCAACAATGCAGAACAGCTGAAGGCTGCCATCAGAGCATCCTGGGCTTCCATAATACTTCAGCAGTGCCACAGATTAAACGCCTCAATGCCACGCTGCATTTCTGCAGTAATTCATGCAAAAGGAGCCCCGAACAAGTACTGAGTGCTGTACATGTTCATATTTTTCAGTAGCCCATTTCTGTTTTTTTTTAATCATTCTTAAATAATGTCCAAATCTTTGAGACAGTGAATTTTTTCATTTTGCTGTAAGCCATGATCATCAAAATGAAAAGAAACAAACACTTGAAATATATCAGTCTGTGTGTAATTAATCTGTTTCACTTTTTGAATTGAATTAATGCAATAAACCGGCTTTTCAATGATATTCTAATTTATTACGATGTACATGTATGTGTTTGTATATAGAGTCAGTATGTGGAATGTACTCTTGAATAGTTCTTCAGGCTTCCTGAAGGACCTTTTTGGTACTGATTTTCAGTTATCCCTGTATCTCACCAGCTTCAGAGGTTTTTTTTGTTTGTTTGTCAAATCACAGTGACTTACGAATCATTAAAGCATCTAACCTAAGGCATGAACCGGTGAGAAACAGGTGCAGTTTATGACAGATGATCAGGCTGGTGAATAATATACTGGTGCTGCTGACTGCGGATTAGATGAGGGGGGAAATGAGATTGCTGCTGCTGTTACAACCAATTTTGAAATTGTATTTCACATGTCACATTTTGAAGTGTAATGCAAGTGTACATCAAATAATCCCATCCACTGTTCATTAACCTGTGAATGTTTCTTTAAGAAGGTTTGGATTTTAACATGCTGCATACGATTGACTATAAGTGGGCACAAATGACTGAACAGCCTGATGGCCTAGTACAATGCAACAAAGCTTACACAAACACATCAATGTGCATGCTCATTGTGCAGGGGGGGGGGGGGGACTTTATTCCAAAATGCTTAAATTTGATTAACCGATTCAGAAATCTTTAACCAGGGACCTAATAAAATAGTGCATCTTTGGACACAACTTCTTGGCATAATGTCCAATTTAGCATAAAGTGCATAAACACTGACACTATGCAAATCAACATATTCACATAATTGGCGTAAACGATTACGTTCACACATTGTCGTTTACGTTCTAAAATCTAGTGAAAAACCTTCCCAGAAGAGTGGTAGATATTTTAGCAAAAGAATCAGGACCACAATTGGATTAGGAGGCTCAACAGGATGTTCCACCAAAATCTCTTTAACCACCCCTTCTAGGACGGCCACATGATGATTTGGATGTAGGTGCAGTATTTTACTCTATAAAGAGTTCATACTAGACACAAAGGTCTGCAGTACTACATAGTTAAACATCAAATTACTATACTTGCTACATAAGCAAGACACAAAAAGCAAGGCTTGGTGAGTTTATGCTGGTAGTAACCCACAGAGGGCCATAAAGGGCCATATGCAGTATATCAGTAAAAGAAAATCCATCAAGAGATTCATTGGTACAGGCATCGTAATGGAGAGCAATAATGGAGCTTCAGGCAAAGTCACATTACTTCAGTTATGGACTTGCTGCAGCTCTTGCCATTAGAGAATGAGGAACCACATGATGGTGATAACAGCTGCTTAATAATAAAAGCTTCAACACCCAGCATATCATTTTACAGGGGTGTGAACAAGTTAAGTGCAGATTTCCCAACACGCTTACTCATAATTACTCCTAAAGCATTACCTACTGTGACGCCTTCTGCAGAACACTGAACATGAAGGATCTCTTTCCTAGCTCTTACCGCTCAACCAGCGCTTGTTACCAATAATATGACAGAACAATTTACAGGAGGGATGAGAAGAGGAATTTCACGTACATTAGAAGTTGCAACAAAAGACTGATGCTAAAGAACAGTCATTCTGCAACAATATTCACTCAAAGACAAGATAGATAAAGAATAAAATTATAATATGAAGCCCACAGTCATTTCAGGTTGACGCACTTTATTCCTAAAATTGGCTGCACCATTCATAGCGGCACAAGATTGTATGTACACATTTTATATAGATATTTACACACACAATTCTCTAAATCTGATATAAAATATATAATTTGACAATGTATCTCTTGTTCTCTTATTTGAACACATTAAATCGCTGTACAGGTATTCTGCAACTACAGCCTATCCTGCAGTTTCCAACCACACAAGGCTAAGAACAGCTTCAGCATACTTCATTTGTACATCATGGCAATAAAAATTGTCTGTCCACTCTCAGAAAATACTTCTCTAAAAGCAACCTACTGCAAATACACTTGTCAGTTCTTGCCTTGCAATTAAGACAATTACATACGTTAGAGCATTTTTAATTTTATAGGAAGGCGATGTGTACCTTCAGATATTATATATATAAAAGATTAAGAAATTACACATTTAAAAACATACAATAAATAAGATATATGCAGGCATTTCATTTGCAAAAAACCTTACCCAGACCAAAATATCAGGTCGTTAAAAAGAACATTTCAGTAGATAAGTCCCTTTAGCTCCAGTTGTTTTTGAGATGGACTCTTGGCAATGCTAATGTTTCCCTGCACGTCCCACGTGTCCAGACTGTGTCCTATATGCTATGGTCTGCAGTAGCAGTGCAGCACAGCAACTCTTGAGTTTACAGCACGTTCATGATGAAGTTGTACATCTGGTTAAGCACGACAAAGTGCACAGGGAGACAAGAGCGGCGGTCCTGCGTGGCAGGGTCACAGGTCAGCCAGGAGAGGGCATTATACTGCTCCAGCACAAACCTATACATCAAAAGAAAAAAAATCCAATTAAACATTAACCTCAGATCCCTAATATAAAGCATATCAATGATGAACAAAGATTCATTAAGAAATTACAAATTCATCTATCAATATCCTCCCCCTCTTAGCAGAGGGGAACATGAGACCAGAAACCTTCTCTGGATACTTTGATCACAACTTGCACCATAAAACCATAATGATTGTTAAGAAAGTCATTTTCTGATACTGACAAAAACATTCCTAAATTTCCACATTCTGACATTTTATTCTGCCAAAGACAACACGTTATAATAAAAAACTAGTATTATCAGAGATACTACCAATTTAATTTCATGTACGAAATAAACAAGCAGGTTAAGACTGAGATAATTAAGTGCCATTTAAGTGATATGATGACATTAATAATATAATTTACCTGAGCACATCTGAGGTGTGGTTGGAATCAAGAGGGTGGGAGTGTTTACTGTGCAGCAGCTCGTCGGACTGCACCGAGGACACGTGCAGGTGCAAGGATGCCTGAAAGGAGAATATCACAAGTCACACACACACACACACACCTACCTACCAGTGCCCCTTAACATATTAGCAAACAAGAAAGACGGAAGCACCTTGAAAGCCTCACCATAATGCGGTGTCTGAGGGTTACCACATTTGATATTCAATAATGTAAAGTCTCTTTTCTGTTTGTAAACATCTTTATGCTAACACTTCATTATTATACTACTCTTAAATCATACACTTAGAGGAGATTTATAATGTCAAACCTTTAAAAACAGTGGGCATTGATTCTTGGCCTGAGGGCAGGAAGACCAAAACCAGTCAGGCAACGGCCCTGCTTTGGCTGTAGATACAAAATAACCCAGTGCCATTGGCTGCTGCAGGATGTTGGGAGTTTCATCGTGAGACTCCATGCGGTCTGTGCTCTGGCCCTGCGAGAGAGACACAAATCCATGAGCAAAATGGTGTTCACAGCTCATTCATTTTGTTTTTGTTGCAAAGGTTATAGTGAGTACACTTCTGGACCCGGTTTCTTTAATCGGTTATCAAAACACGTAGGAGTATTAGATACCTCCTCATAATAAATTTGTTTGCACACAACTTGCTTGGCATTTTAAAATTGTTGATGCCCTAATACTCAATTAAAATGGAAATTCAGGCATGCATCATTGTCAGTACTGCTTCGAGTCAACATTTTTTTCCTTAATTTGGTGAAGAAAGATGACTTGTTTTGTTAGAAGTGTATTAATTTTTCATAACTGATGAAATAACAGCTTTTAATTGTGTACAACATTAGAGCTTAGGTTAGTGTTAACATCCCCCATAAAAATTAATAACAGATAATTTGACAAATAAAAACATCACTGTTCATAACAAAGTTAAGAATTTAACCTTGCTGCCGTCTCCTCCGTGGGGGTAGTGTGAGCCAGGTGAGTGCACTGGGGAGGTGGTGGGAGAATTGGGTAATATATTAATGAGATCCGGGTCCACGTCGTTCTCTGAAACAAGCAGGTCCAGGATTCCATCCATACCGCCCATGGCATCTGATGCATCTGAGAAGAGATGGAGAGATTAATTAAGTATAATGGAACAAGAACAATGGCAGTTAAGGCTTTGAGGGCTATTAAGGCGTATGAGACTGACCATGAATTGGATTGAAGGGTGTGTCGATGACCTGGACCACAGCAGAAGTGGGGAACACCAATATGTGGGTGCAAGACGTGTCCTGAGGGGTGTTCAGCTGTGATGTCTGCATGTTCAGAGCAGTGCTGCGGCCAAACACGGAACCAGTAGATACAGAGTCTACAGACGAGATAACGGATAGTCGGTGAAATGTCATGAACAATTAATATTTAGATCATTTTTAGAAGAAGTAATCAAATCTTAATTTAAAAATTGTTTAATAGCAAAGTTTCACTTTGCTGTCTTGTAGGCCCTTAGGTTGTAGATTCCTGGAAATAGCATTCATGGTAATATATAATTAATTAGCTGATTATAAAAGACAAAACTAAGAAGAAAAAAAAAGTTTTGTAGGATTTTCTTACATAAACATTAGATATTGTTGTTGTCCCTTTCCTGGATTTGCAAAGAGATATTTATGCTTGTCTTAATCTGTCTAACTGTGAAAGCTTGCAAGATATTAAGCACTTATTTCCCCACCTGGCATAATGACAAATGTTGCCTGTGGCTCTAGGGCAACTAAGCAGGCACTAAGGATACTGGGACTGTCTGCTGATGAGATGCCACACATCCTGCATAACTCCTTCAAGCGACGGCTCAGAGATTGCAGGTTACGCCGACTTAGCAGGATGCTCCAATCTATTAGAAATTAAGCACCCGACAAATTAAAGAATGAACAATAATGCCATTTGGAACAGAAATAAGATATGCAATATAAAATGTCGCCCACCTTGCAACTCCCCATGACCCATTCTACCAAGGCGACCGATCACAACTCGCCAAGGCAGCGAGGTCACCTGCACTAGGCTCACACACCACTCCCAGAGCTTCTGAAGGCCAAGTCGACGGGCTGAACCCTTTTTCCTCCGAGCTCTGTGGGAGAAGGAAAAGTTCTCTCAAATAAAATTATCAATAAGAAAATCCCAATGTAGAAAATTTCTGTTGCTCAACAACTGACCTGTTGGGAACATCTATGCTGATGATGCAAGTCTCCAGCAGCTCTCCGTACTGGTCGGTGCAGCTGGCCAGCAGCCAGCGTTGATCATGAGACAAACAGTAGGCTACAAAGAGGACGTTGTGTTTTTGTGCAGCTTCACCAAAGGTCTCACCCAGCTCCGTCTGCTTGTCCTTCACTGGGGCCAGTACAAATGGGGGTGTGTAGAGACGCACAAACTCTGCCCTCTGTATGACGACAAAACGGATTACACAACTCATAATTTTGTTTTATGATTGCACCAATTCATTTGCAGTTTTACTAATTAAGATCATTTAGCACCAATGACTAAAGCAGTTTAGGAATTGAATGGATTTAACACATTTGGAATGAACACAAAACCTTTTTTATTAGACATTGTAAATTGAAAGCTTATCTAAAACATTGCTGCTAATAACTCTATGGAAAAAAAAAACCTTATCTATATAACTAAATAGCTAATCTTAAAGAAAATTAATCTCTAAATAAATGTTGAAGCAAATGCCAGAACAGTAAAGAATGAAATAGACAAGTTACATGTAACTGAGAAAGTGACAGAGTGAGGGAGACGATCATCTAACTGATTATGTTTAATAAATAATTGATGAAGTCAGACATCTTGAGCCTGATACAAATGCGATTAATAATGCACAGCTAATAACAGCAACTACAGGAGACAAATATAAAGACCCTGTTAGGACCAAGACAAATGTAATCAATTATAAAACATTGTACCTTAGAGCTCTTTAATGCAATGTCTATGGCAAGTCCAGGGCCAAAACCTGTTAGTGTTTTGACATTAGTGGAGTTTGGGAGAGGCCTCCTGCATTGTGTATACACAGAGAAAGCCAGGGACTTCAAATGCTGGGAATACATATGCCTCTCTTCACTTCGTACCGGCTGCAGCAGATACTGGCAGGGAACCACCTGCATAACAATGCAGCATGCCATTAATGGTAGGTGGTTACAAAATAAAAAGCATAGAAACGTAAAAACAAACCCAACAAAGACCAACATATTGACCTTACCTGCACAGACACGGCATTCCTTATATGTGGAGGCAAAAACTGCAGCATTTCCATATAGCAGTAGAGAAGTCCCAGGCTCCACACACTAGAGTTGCAGCCTCTGTTTGTCTCCTCATAGCTAAAAGGGTCCACTATGTAAACCACTATGGCAGGGGGATAGCTGACAGCATGGGAGTCTCCATCTGTTGGTACACCCACTTTGTCCCTCTCCATAGTGCTGGGGAAAAAAATGCTCACATAAATTGGAGGGCTATAGATATTGATGTACTCTAAGCAGCAAAGTTTATAAGTTTAAAGATAGTCTACCTCTCAGGGGGCTCAGGATGGGCCTGTGGCTGGCTTGTGGCTGATGTGTTGTCGCCTATGGTGCCCGTGTTCTGGGCTCCAGCATGCTGAATTCCTTGAGCTCCAAAGGGAGGAAGAGAACTGGCCTTATTAGATCCTAAGCCTCCCAAACCCTGAGAGTTAGAGGAGGTGGTAGAGGTGGGTGCTGCGGTGCTACTGTTACTGCTGGCTGTGGAGGTGCTGGTGGCAGTGGAGGTGTTCTGTGGGCCTGTCGAGGTGCTGCTGGAGTTGGCAGGTTGTGAAGATATTGAGGAGGATAAGGAGGATGAAGGATTTCGCTGAGAGAGCAAGGAGCTGTCTAAAGACTGGGCTGCCAGGTATGGAGCTGAAGGGGAAAAAAAGCAATAAGTACAATAATAATTTTGATCTTCATTCATCTACAAGTGAAACTATAAAAACTATACAAAGTGAAAAAAATCAAGAAATTGTACCCAAGTCATGCCGGCACACTTGTGCGTAGAGCTTAAGTTTCGTTACGAAGTCACTGTTGATGCTGTTGCACATTTTGAAGAACCAGTCACTGAGTGGTTGCTCTGCCTGAGGCCTTAAGCCAGCAGTACTCACTGTTACTATCCCATCAGCATGGGCCTTGCAGATGGGCTTGTGCTGACCAAGCCGACATGCCTGCATGATAAGAAACATAAAATTATGTTTTAAAAACAGGTCCACAAATATTAACTGCAACTGATCGTTATCCAAGCATGTTACACTGCATTTACCTCATAGACGGCGGTCAAGTCCCTAAAGAAAGTTTTAGCACCAGACAGCAGAGTCTCGTTGTCAGGACACACCACCACGTAGGCAACATCTCTCTGAGAACCGAAGGGGTCCAGCAACAGCTTCTCCCAGTAGGGCAGGACAAAAGGTGACAGAACCACAAAGTCATACTCATAACCAACTAGGAAAGTCGGAATGGGTAATGGCTCAGGAGATTCGTCAGTACCTGATTGGAGAGATAGAGAAACGAGTCAATTAAGCTTAAAAATTTTGGTCACAAAAGCACAAGTGGTGATATCCACTAAGCATACCATAGGATCCCCTGCCAGCCATTTTGTGAAACTGCTGCCAAGTAAGTGGACCCTGGACGCCCCAGGAGCGAACGGATCGCTTCTTTTGGATGGCGTCCTGCAGAACAGGCTGCAGGGACAGTAACATCCTTAGCACATCCTGAGAGAACAGCAGGCTTACATCCATAGCTGAAAGAGAAAGGAGAGAAAATAGTTTAGACCACTTCATAATAAACCGATTTTTTTTTCTATTTAGGATAAGCTACTACTGTCGAAGACATTTTTTCTTTTTTTTTTTTACGTTAAAGTCCTGTAAGGTATTATTTACAAACTGTTTTATTATTTGCCTTACCGTTGCGATTGGCCCAGGGGTGCAAACACGAGTTCTTGACAAGCGTTTCATCTACTTTCCCTCCAGACATGTTGTCCATAAATTGACGGCCATGCTCCAGAGCCAGGTAGCAGTCGCTACAGTAGTCCCTCTCCTCCAGACGCCGAGGCGGCCGTGGTACTAAGCCGACCCTGGGTTCTGGCATGCACAGAGCAGGAAAAGGATTGGAGCACTGTTCCTGCAGCAGAAGGAGCAGCTCGTCTTGGAGGTGCACCGAGGAAGCACGACGGTGTGCTTCCAGGTGCTTTTCTGCTTCTCGGCCAGCATCTGTGCCCCTGCCCACAACATCTAGCTCATCCTCAAGAAAGAGGCCAGCACCGTTTGCATAGCGACGATTGACGACGGCACTGAAGCCACAGGAGCAGGTTTCTGTACTGGAATATTGTGAATCCAGGCCTGCGTCACTAATGTAAACACCTGCGTCAGCACCCTTGATGTTCATGTTGCACACACACACACAGCAACTGTCAAAATTACAGTCTTTAAACAAGTTCATGGTTGAGTCGGAAAGGATGAGAGTGACATAGAGGCTGTGGGCCTCAGGCACCGAAGGCGCTGTAGCCGGTTCCACCGAGCTGAGAGGCCGGAGGGTGGAGGGGGTGGAGGCCGGAGAATACAGGTCAGAGTTGTCGTATTTCATCGAACCCTGGGCACTAGCAGGACCACGTGGGGTGCGGGGGGTACGTGGTGTCCTCGGTGTGGGTGCTGAAAAGCGAGGGGTAGCAGGTGATGGCAGGATACCTGCACCGCTGTTGCTAGGAGGGGCACTGTTGGACTGGAAGGGGGTGTGGGTCTGTGGGGTGTACGTTTGTGTGTAGTCCTGCAGCTCCATGGCACTGCCCACACTAGGGATGTTACTGTAAAAACAGACACATGCCAACAATCACATCCACATGCTTAATGACAAGTAAAAAAAAAACAAAACAAAAAAAAACTGTTGGCAAGGCTGCTGGGTGGTTGCATTTTTTAAATTACTACCCCAATTTATTCTAGGTCATTTCCTCCCACTAGCGCAACTGAAGAGCTAACTTGAGGCTTCTCTAAGACAAGGGAGATGCAACCACTTACCACTTTTAAATCCAACAACAACTTTGACGAAGCATAAATTAACTGTTCTCACGTTTTCTGAACAGTACTTTACCTGTCCTTGCCGAGGAAAGACATGGCAGGCACTGGCTGCAGCATTTCCAGTTTGCCTACAGTCCAGCTGGGCCGGTACACACACTCTTCCGGCAGCTTGAGGGAGATCAGGCATTGACTAGGAAGTGTCTTTAGAGGAGCATACAGAGAGCTTCCCACAAAAACCTGACTAGGCTCTGGCTTAAATACAAAAGAGAAATCCTGAAGAAAAAGAAAAAAAAAAAAGAAGAAAATTTCAGAATGATTTGTTATAATATTTATCAATAAACAGTGTTTTCAGTTTGTCACCAATTGTCCTCACCTTGATCTCCGAAGGCTTGGGGCTACAGAGGCTTTCCTCAACCTCCACCTTAAAAGGACCACTGAGCAACGGCCCATCTACCAGAGTGAAACCTGGCCCAGTTTCCACAGAACCACACTCTTTGCTACCCACGTTCATGGGGGAGTATCCCATGATGTGTTGCTCAAGAGACGGAGGTGTGGGAAACATCTGGTGTAAATCTGCAGCACCTAGACAGACAACCACCCCCAAAATTAAATTCATATAAACAATATTTTTTTAAAAAGCAGACCATGAATACAACAACCATGTAATAGACATACTTAAACATGACAGAGTGTCTGCCGCTGCTGGTTTGGGCTCTTTGCCACCAAATTTCTCCTCAGCTCCACTACCAGTTTTCCTGGCTCCAGGCTGCTGGAAATAACAAAAGCAAAGAAAACAACTGCTCAACTGTGTGACACTGCCATGACACCATGTAGGGTTTGTAACATAGTGGTGCAAAATAGAACTTGCTCTATTGCAGATACTTATAAGAAGGGTCGATTATCAAAGCAAGGGCAATCCGAATGTTTAATAAAAGAACAGATCTGAAAAGCCAAACTGGGTGAAGCAAGCTTTGGTTCACAAGAGACATGTGAGGGGACCTACTCACCGTAAGCTCATCCTCATCAGAGTTGAAGAGATTATCCAGATCGTTTATTGACACAGCCAGGTCGGTCTCATGTATTAGGCTGGTGGATGGAAGAGGTTTACTGCAGGCTGAGCCGTGAGCGTCTGTGGTGACGAACAAAAGCAATCAAATGTAGTCGAAAGCTTACAAATATCGGAAGAGTAAAAATAAATAAATATATAAAACCATGATTTAAATTGAAAAACTTTAAAATTCCAAGTTACACAAAAAGAAAAGCATACGCACCATCAGTCGAAGATGTACTACCATCATCCCTCTAAAAGAGTAAAATTAAAAATCAATCAACAATATAGTCAATGTAAACAATTTGTTTGGATGTTTTTGAAATCTTGGGTTACAGCCTGCTTAAAGCTGTGCATTGGAATAAACGCATTAGGTATGACATTGTCAGGCAGTGTCAATCAATTGTTCCACAAAAATTGTGCTTTCTTTAATTTTATGACGTAAAGGAAGATGGAACAGGACATATTGCATTTTGTCCCACTTGTTTGTTCTTTTTACTCACAGGAAAAGCATTAGGCAAAAATGCAAAATGGACAAAGATGTAAAATTGGAAAACCCTCATCCGTCACCTCCACATGTGATCTACTTATTACTTCATTTCTATAACTGGATATTTCCTGTGTCATTTGCCAACTACAGTACACTGTTGAACAGCTTCGATTTGTGCAATTAATGTTCATGTCCAAAAAACAAACCTGTTATAGTTTATTTTTTCATACATCACTTGATGTTAATATTGTCGGTAATCACTTTATAATGAGCAAATGTTGAGTTGGCATAAATCAACAGCACATGTGCCCTGTTGCATCTGTTTTACAATGTATTTAAATACATTTAAATGCACTGAAACATCACACTGCCACTTGTCACCTACCTCAGTGCATCATGCCATATTGGTCTCACTGCTAACACATTGCCATGCAGTATTTTTAGCACAGAGTAAATGATTCAGTGCTGCAATCTTTCCTCCATGCCTGCCCAAATGAAGACACTTATTACCACATCTCAGACTGAGGTTTGTCTGGTTAGTGGTTAAGCTTTGAAAAGTAAAAAGCCAGTGAGGTCAAATTTAAGTTTAGTTTAACTACAAAGTGTGACCACTCTTCCTCTCTCTCCACAAAGAAAAACAACTTTATCGTTCAACTGTGTGGCAGTGTGGTGGGAGACAATTAACTAGTTAACTATACAAGACAGTTACCATCTTCTCACCACCTTACAAAGGAGTTGTACATTAAATTAATTGTAAAAGTTAAATGTAACCCTGTGTAGTTTAACTACTCTTCCACTGCCTTATGTAATGTTTTAGTGGCCTGTTTTGTAAATACAGCTGGCCCAACATCCCTCATGTTCCACAGGTGAGTTAACAAGTGATAAATCAGGTGTGAAGCTTAGGTAAGATCGCTCTCCGGTGTGTAAAAAAAAAAATTGCTCATAGACATTATGTTCGATTCTTGTAACTTGGATAATAATTGTAATATCCCCTAGTCCTGTGGGTATATGAATTTGAAAATATCAACTTCTATTTAATCTGTAGCAAGATTAAAAGGCTCAAGACTGATTAATTTACATACACCCAATAATTCAGTTCAGTTCATTCAGTTTTGACTACAAATCTGAGATGAATGGACTGCAAATTCTGAATATAATTTGAAGACAAACATGTTGTAATGGCACCAAGTAAGGAAACCATGTAAAGTCAAATAAAGAATTAAAAGAAAGTCCCTGAATGCCAGGACAGATCAGTTTTTTTTTAATCATGACTAGGCTGTATGTGTAAAAGATATTTGTGATGTGTGATACTGAATTAAAAGTCTAGTATCTACAGAGTTGTGTAACTGACTTTGTTTCTCTTTGCAGGTTCTGCTCCTGGCCTCTTCTCTTTATCCGTAAAAGAGAATTCCTCGTCTCCCTCCACAAAAGCATAGGGATCTGCATCCAGCTCCTGTTCTCCATCACACACAGATACTAACAGATACTGATTCTTCTTCTGAATGTACATCTTCACCCTATCTTCAGCCACCTTCAGAGTTGCAGAGGAAGCCATCATCCTGTGAACCAAAGTAAACATGTCAGGAAAATTAGGCTGTAAATGTCATTTTTCTAGAACAGGTCAAACCCATATAAGGTTGCCAGCTACTTATAATAACATTAAAGACAATTTGTGTGCGCTATAATGTGTTAATATGTGATAGCACACACAATTAGTCAATAATATGACTTAAAAACTGGGCCACTTGTTAGCAATGCAAAGTAATGCCTTTAACAAGAAATGCCAGAACATCATGGAGAAAAACATATCAAAACTTGAGTCGTGAATAAGTTTGTGCTTACTCTGTAACAGAAACAGCACTATCCAGGTTGTCCTGCTTCAGTTTGTCCACAGGAAGCTGAGGAGGCTGTAGGTCCATGTTTCTTTTGCCAGGAAGTTTAAAGTACCTCCAGGGGTTGTGGCTTGTGTCCTCATTGGGGCTGATGGCTGAGCCAACATACACTGTGGGTTCCATAGATTCTGGGTAAGCTGGAGTATAGTCTGAGGCTACAGGTTCAAAGGAAGCACGATCAGGGCTTTTCGAAGGCAAAAGGCAGGTATCGGAAGAGGGAGGGTAGAACTGTTGAAGAGGGGTGGAAGAGCGTTTCAGCTCTGCTGGTGTCTCTTCCTCTCGCTCACAGAGATGTGGGCTGAGCGGTGGAGGCTGAGGCGAGCCAACCATGTCCCTGGATGTCGTGTGCAGGGTTTGAGTTTTGCTCGAATCAACATCCCCGTGGTGAAGTGCACGGTAATGGCTGCCTCTCTCATCTGGCTCCAGGGTCAAATCCTCACCCACAGAGCTGCGGTGATGGAAGGGTGTTTGAGGCCTCTTCTGCTGTTTCTCTGCTTTCTCTGGTTTCTCTGCCACTTTGTATTTGGAGGGGAGCTGAGAGGTTTGGCCAGAAGGGAGGGGAAGTCCAGGAGTGTTACTTGTACGTTGCTTCTGGTTTTTGTGCCTGCGGGGAAGGCGGGGGGTAAAAAGCAAATCATTCTTCCCTTACAAACACTTATTTATTTATTTTTTTCCTATTTTCTCCCCAATATTAGTCGTAGCCAATTCCTCCCCGTCACTAGGGGGCTCCCACATTAAGGCTAC
>JAOVVB010000050.1:9911142-9928664 GCA_028570985.1 Heterobranchus longifilis | reverse complement strand
TAAGCAAACTCACTGCTGCTGCACCGTCTTCTTCCATTGTCGAAGTGTATGTGAAGCCAAACACATCAAAAGTGGGATGAAATCGTGGCACCCGATTGAACCAAATATCTGCGCGGCCCAGTGGACAGCACAGCGCGACTATCTGGATAGCGCAGAGATGATCTGGTTTATTTGCGCAGCCCGGTGGATCAGAAGTAAATGTGTATTGCGTGGTTACGTAACGTGCAACGTCACGTGATCTCAGCCGCGATTAAGACGATAGACCAAAATCTCTAACGGTTGACAAATTTCTACCGGTTAACCGTGTCTACCGGTATATCGCCCACCCCTACTTGCCACAATCACAATATTTTATATATATATATATATAGTTCATTGCTAAAAGTGCTATACGAGAGAAAAAAAGTTAAAAAAAACCTAACTTTATCCAACTTTGAAGGAAGAAGCTAATAATGTTATAAAAATTTACAATAGTTTAGAAACCAGTGTTGCGTTCAAGACACTGCACTTTTTAAAATCTGTGGTAAGTTAATCCCTATACAACCATCTGCTTTTATTTATTGCATGTTTATTTTCCTATAAACATCGTTAATGTTGAAGTACACACAAGTAGGTGATATTTTACCAAGGCATATGTATTGCTGATGTTTTTGCAAAAAACTTTTTGGTGTATTGGTAACCTTAATAGATTTTGGTATATATCTTTCATGAATGTTCATTTAAAATAGCATTTGGCAGCAGTAAGGTGAAAAATGAATACTGAGAGATTGAGCCTTGTTTTGATTGGATACGACGCGAGGTGCATTTATGCTTATAGGCTTAGCCAAAATGCTTGTATAACTGCCTAGAATGCCCCAGGGAGACTAATGATGAATGTGTGACTACAAAGGACAAACCTTGTGAGGGAGTTAATGTACAATTAGTTACTGAACTGCAGAACAAACACCCCCATGACCAAGGCAGAGCTCATTTATATGAAAAACATACCCAAATATCCTCATACATTGTCTCGCTGCAAGATGTCTGATAAAATGATTCAAACATGCTCACACAGCTGAAGCATGAACTCCACAGGTAAGTTAAATGAGCACCAGATAAAGGGAACAGTGATGTGGTGCAGTTGTAAGTGTATATTTGGCGATGCCTTCATCAGTGCTAGCACGCCGATACCGAGTTAATTACAAGCAGCAGGGAAGGCAAGAGAGTCCCAGAAGAATCAGCAGGATGCTATAACTCTGTCATTACCATGCCCTTGAGCTCAGGGAGAAAGAAAAGAAAGAAAGAAAAAAAACACACACAAAAAAACATGCTTGCCAACATACTGTCAGCGGCAGGCCTTTAACGAGACAACAAAAAGAACGAAGATACATCATCACCTACATTTAGTATACACAGCAATAAATTGCAAATGCACATTAGGGCCAAAACTTTGTGAACACCTTACTGCCGCCTGAGGAATCAACTTCTCTGTATGCTTTAACATTACAATTTACCACCATCTGAACTGAAAGTCCCAATCAATTAGGTAAGAATGGAATAACTCAACCCCACTGAACACCATTAAATGCAAACTTTCTCATCCAAAATCATATTTTGTTCTCTAGCAGCCTGACATCGATGGCCACCGTCCAAAATCTAGCAAAAGCGTCTCACACGAATGAAAGCTGTTATAGTAATGACGGGGGGAAACAACTCAATATAAATGCCCGCGCTTTTGGGATGTTCAATAATCGTACGTCCACATAATGTATCTGCATACACCGCTACTGCCTAGTGCTTGTTAATTAAGACCAGACATTTTAGCATTTAGGAGGTTTCATAGTAAAACTGTAATTCTCATAAATGCATATTTTTTTTTAAAGATGGTAATAACTGAACCCTCAATGTCCCATTACGCTTTCTTCTGTTCATGCGCTTAGTGGAGAATATAGTTTATCAGAGATGCTGCAACTAGGTAAATATCTACTATAGCAGTAATATTAAATGTTAGCACAGAAAAAAAACCTAATGGTTTGACACATGTGCATTAAGGGACACGGAGAATGACAAAAGGAGACATCGGAATACAGGGAAATGCATGCAAGTGAATCGCCGTCATCAGAAATGAGAACGCTGTCCATGCCTGAATTGAGTGTCTGTGCGCGTTTATTTTTTACGATAACTTGTGCAGCTCTGTATGCAGCATTTATATTATAGTAACCTGATTTATTCATTTAACCCTAAAAAATATGCTTAATAAAAAAAAAATAAATAAAATAAAAACATTACTGTGACCCAACAACAAACTGTTATGAAATCTGACCAGTGATAATTGTTGTATGGACTGAACACAGAAATACAGCTCCCAACCAAAATTCATTTTTGATACACAACCAGTGTTATGCCCTACATGTGAGGCAATCAATCAAGAAATAGTGGTTTAAAATTTAACAGTTTACTTTGCTGTGGAACTTTCACCAAGTCAATAAGTTACAAGGATGGACTTAGTTTACAACAGTGAAGCCAGCAATATCTATATTTTACTTTAGTATATCGTTATAAAACAATGTGGTATAAATAGCTTATCTATTACTTCCTGTGATTCCCATGCACAGCCCAGACACTAAAATTTTTTAACAACACTGTAAAGGGTCTGCCAAAAAAAAAAAAAAAAAAAGAAGCCCCCAGCTTAAGCTGACTTGCTGAGCAGAAATGTGTTGTCCGGCATCGCACTGCTGAGCTGAAATGCATGATCTCACCTTGCACTGGGCTGCTGCTGTGCTGGGCCTGAGTCAGGTGTTCCTCACTCAGCAGGTAGACAGGCTGATGCTGGTTGATCTCCACGCTGGTACACACATTGTTATCTCCATGCAAGAAGAAGGTGAAGGAACAGGACAGATGCTCACTTTTAAGAAAGAGACAATAAAGAAAGATTAGAATTAGAACTGATGTCTTCAGAAAATTCCAGAATTTTTACAGCCACAGTGAGAATGTAAGGTGCAAAAACTGGAGCCAATGCATGCAGACAACTTGTAGAAATAAACTGAGTGACTGAAACGAATTACAACCTAAACAAATTGGTCATTATTATCAAACCCCTGATTATACAAATAAATGCTAAGAAACTATAAAGATTTTTATAAGAGGTTCTCATAAATCCCCAGAGACCTACCTGATTTTCAGGGTTGTAACTGAAGTTAAACTGAGGAATTAGTTCAGGTTAAAATTGTACAACAAACTGATAATCCATCTTGCAATACAGACCTTTGTAACACCACAGAAGCCTGCATTATGAAAATGTGCTATCCAAACCACAATTTTGTTTATGGTGCTCTGGGAGACTTCCAAGAACACAAAGACCTTCTTGTTTTCTGTTGCTGTTTCGATAAATCACAGCTTTAATGTTATCAAAAGACAAAAAAAACCACAATGAATTTAAGTTGTGCCAGAAGACTGTCTCAAAACCTCTGTAAGCCTCAGCCCGTATTACTGTATTGCAATCACTTTGATATTATTAGGCTAAATAGCCTGGGGCACAACAACTGGAGTTACACGATTCTTACCCCTCAGTCAGAGCCTATTTTACACACGAGAAGGATTCGTAATGTTTAAAGTTAAATGCAAAAAAAAAAAGAAAAGAAAAAAAAAAAAACGTTTAAAGATGAAAGACTTATTTGTGCCACCTTGTTTACAGACAAAAGACAAAAAGACCATGAATCACATCTCACAGGTAATGAGAGCAGGGAGATTATGCTGAATAGGGAAAGTATGCACATTCCCCATACGACTGCTGAGCACTCAGTGGAGTGTCATTAAGGCACACTACCAACCCACCATCAACTCCACACCAACAGATGGCACTTCTAAGCCTGCGCATAGCCCTGTGGTGTTTAACACAGCCTGACATCACTATGTCATCTGTTCGTCGTCTATCCAAGAAAACCAAACCACTTCAAATGATCAGCCTGAGGTACTAGTGGAGATCATTCTAAAAACATCCGACTTCTTACTCCAGGGTAAATAAATGCACCAATATTACAAACAAATGTGTGTAGCTTTCTAAAACCTGTTAAACAGAACAGGTAAAATCAGTCAAATTTTCCAGTGCATGCAAAGCCACTGTTGCCCAGTTAGTACACCCAGAGCTGAGCAGGAAGCCAAGGGGCTATTTTTGACACATTGTCAAAACCGTAAACACAGCACAACAGCTCAGTCTTGAGGGAGCAAATTACCTCTCGATGATTCAGACCTAACGCTGAACCCAGCCTCTCCAGCTAATTTACCAGGATTTAACAGATTCCATGCACTTCACATACCAAAAACAGATGATTCTGCTAAAAAGTCCAGTAGAAACCCAAGACATAAACACACTAAGTGATCACAGCAGTGATACAGAAAAATATATGGCTTCCAGATGAGAAACTTCACCCTTTTGTATTAGCAGCTTAACACAATTTGACTTCTGTGGATGTAATGCTTAATACAGCAGCCTAGGGCATGCAGTTACATCACTGTGTTTGTTGGTGTCGAAGGGGGGAGGAAGTAAACAAACAAACAAACAAAATGTATCCATAATGAGATGCGTTACCTCTTGTTGATTGGCTTCTCATCTTTCTCATAGGGTTTGACAAACCACTTGCCAATGCGCACAAAGCAGCGGTTCATGAGGCAGCGCTCCAGCAGGTTGTGGATGGCTTTGAAGAGCAGCGTGCGGCACTCGTACGTCAAACCGCTTTCCCACACGCCGTCTTCGTTACCTAACAGAAGAAAGTCCACAAGCTTAATGTCTGTTTCTCCAATCATTTGCAAACTCTGACAAGTGACTATTAGTACTGTTCCACTAACATTTTATCTGTATAATTATTTATAACCTTTTTTTTTTTTTACTTATAATTCTAATTATATTATTATATAATTATATATTTTTTTTCTTTGTTTTCCACCAAATTTATAAAGGATTCTTGGTTACTGTTTAAAAATTAAGTTCTTATATTTTGGAATTGGAAAAAAAATAGGGAATTTATTTGCAAGTTTAAATTTTATAAGTTTAAAAAAGGTTTACATTATTTATTGAAATGGACTATATAGGTGTAAATAAAAAAAATAAAAAAAAACAGCACCATTCATAGCAAAGGGTCCAAAACAATTGTTCTTTCGGATAAAAGATATATTTATACATAAAAAACTTTTTTTTTTTTGCACACCTCGGTGCACGCTTCTCAGACTAAAAAGGGATCACGTCTTTCGTGACATAAAATGCCACCACAACTGAGAATTCAGTTTGCGTTTATGCAGTCCAAATTCCTATCCTGATTACAGAGTGACATCAAGTCAATACAGCTGCACCCAGCAACAACTATATTATTATTATTTTTGTCTGAGGGCCCCGTTATGTACAGCGATTCTGTTGTGAGGCAAAACATGCATCTCCACACTTAAAAATGCAAACGTCATCTTACTTGTACAAATAACCAGAAAAATTATGTAAGACATAATTTAAGACGCAAGTTCTTTTGT
The DNA here is from genome assembly GCA_028570985.1 of Heterobranchus longifilis. Taxonomy (NCBI): domain Eukaryota; kingdom Metazoa; phylum Chordata; class Actinopteri; order Siluriformes; family Clariidae; genus Heterobranchus; species Heterobranchus longifilis. The sequence continues at coordinate 9,923,168 of JAOVVB010000050.1, read as the reverse complement.
GGCTTTAGGAAAGGTGTATAATAAAATCGTTTGGAAAACAGACATCCAGTACGGAAACCCCGTTTGTATTTAGATGTACCTGCTAACAGACATTTTATTCCTGGGGACACCGGTGCCACGCATTTAAATGTCGAAACCGCCATAATGTTCAAGACCTTACCATGAGAAATTATAATAACTTATCCAACGTACCTTTTAGAACTGTAAAGAATTAAAAACAAAAACTAAATAATAATTTTAAAAATCTCAAAGTAAGGTTTAAGACAATAAATAAAATACTGCAGAATTCGATTATCCCAATAAAAGCCTAGTCTGGAACGTTATGCGAGTAGATGACTGGAGAACTTCAGACAATTATTTGGACTACTATTTTCTCCTATTATATCTAATTTGTATTAGGTATTTAAATATCGAGTGTTTCCCAGGATCGCAGTGCTGTGAAGCAAACTCACAGGCAAGGTATGGCCATATGTCACTTCAACACCTGCTAGTGCGAACACATGGTGAACATCTTTGCAATTCTCATCAAGACGAGGAGTGTGAAAAGTAGAACGCTACTTTAAAACCTCCAAAACATTCAATCACGTACACTTGTCACGATCCGAATGAACGAAAACACCAGGTGCGCCAATATTGTTGCCGTTCCAGAATCTATCCATCATATTCACCATATAGCCCCAAGGGTCTTGGGTTTTGTAAATTTACTTGACAAAACAGGAAGAAAAATTAACTAATTTGGAAACAAAAATCAACATTTTATTTATAATAAAACTGTTTCCTGTAGTAGAGTTCAGAGATGCAAAGAATGCTAAAAACATTAATACTTTATTTAATTCTGGTTTATTCTTCTTAATTTAAGCGCATTTGTGAGAACAGAGAGGGGAGAGAGACAGGGAAGGATTATGAGTAAGCATACCAGGTAAGATGTGCACCAAGAGGCTGACACGCGCAATGTCCAAATCCTGACGGCTCACTATAAGTATCTACAATACACTGTGTAAACTAGCTTGTGTGTGATTAACTCATCCCACTTTTTGCAGGTTGATTATCTCAATACCGTGAAATTTAACCAGTGCTTTTTAGTGGTAATAAATTGATTTTACTGCTTAAACATCTCTAAACTATACTTTACTTATTGCACACCATGTCTCATGGTTCTGCATAGCCGTAATGTGCTCAACGTTAAACACTTTTTTTTTTCCGTCCAGTTGTTTAACCTAACTGGCAACCAAGTTATATAATGACCACCAAGCATCTGGAAAGTGCTACCAAGAACAAGCTCACACACACAAAAGAGTGGGGGGTGCTCTGTTTGTCAGGCAGAAAGCATGCCCACACATAACTAAGCATTCCTGTATTGCTTTATTTGGCTAAGCTGGTGCTTGGGTACTGCAGGGCTGAAGCTGGCTATTACTTCATAAAATAATAATTCCTATTAATATCAATGCTTAAGTGACAAATTCTCTACTAACATAATATCCAGGCTCATCTTTCTTTTTAAAGATTATTTGGAAAAATCCCAACCTGTCCCAACTATATGGTCATATTTAATATCTAGTAGCATGGCTATTAGTAATTTAAAACCCACAAGTAGTAGGGATCCACAGCACAATCTCTCACAGCACTTTATTCTTCTCTCAGTGTGCTCTGTAATGAAATGTGAAACTTGATTCTGTTTTTTTCCCCCTGCCCCCTAGTGGACATATTCCAGTTACGTGCAAGACAGACACCTATGCAACCGCCCAAGTACAACGCCCCCATGTGTTCACAAATAAGTGGACACCGAATTACAAGTGTTTAAGAGCGTTTGTAGCAGTTACTAAGAGCTGCTCTCAGCATCTGTAGGTTCTTCATTTCTCACCGTGTCACTGTGCCCAGCTGCAATGAGAAACATGATCCTGCTAGCAAGCAAGTGCAAACACCCACAAGCTATTTCCACAAGCTAAGCTCGATGCAGAGCACTTCACAGATTGCAAATGCAGACTTGTACATGTTGTGGCTGCTTTAACGTTGACTGTATGTACGTGCATATTACTGACCCCCTCCCGTGGAATACAATGCAAATCACGTGATTTTCTCATGAGGTTCTCATTACGGCTAAATTTAAAGATGAAAAAAATATTTATTTTAAATCTTTTTTAATATTTACATTTAATTGACAGTTTTTAAATCACAACAATATTCGCCATCATATTCTTTTACACACAAAGAAAAAAAAGAATTGAAAAAAAAAATCATAATGGCATAAATTTTTAAATTTCAACAGGAATATAATGGACAGTCAAATAGTGAGGTGTGTGTTCTTTTCTTAATGCAAGATGCTGCAAGTTAAGTTGTGATATGAAGAAAGTTTGAGAACCTACTTGAAAGCTCGTGGTGGATGAGCTCGGCGAAGTTGGGATCATCTCCCCACCAAAAGAGCCAGAGCTCACGGCGTCCAGGGGTCTGGTGCCGCCGCCACACGCTCAACACGTCTGCCTTCAGGCACCGGCTGAAGCTGCACAGGATGGGGTCCTCCTCAGTCACGGGGAAGACGATGGGTGAAGATGTGGGGCCTTGCCATACAAAGCATTTCCATTTTATTCCTGTGAGGTCAGCCTGAGGTCAGAGACACAAAAGCATACAGTTAGTCAACATAGCAGATTTTTCTGCAAGTATTAATATTATAACACATCATGAAAACCCTTCAAGAGTACTATGCAGAAACATGTACAATGCACATGCGCCTGATCGCTACAAGTATGTGTTCCCAGTTTACGCTGCACTATTAGCAAACATGCACACTGTGCATGGGCAGTTGAACATGAATATTTAGGAATATAAAAATAGGCAGAAGATTGCACAGAGAAAAAAAATAGCCCTATGATTAGAATGATTGCACTTTCCTGAAACCCATAGCATCATACCACTGCCTGCCAGGGCCTAAATCCAGTTATACAAGCACATCTGACTGGAAAAGTTTTCAATTATCTCCAGGAAATACTCAGCTCTCTGGGCAAGAGTGCATTTCTTTTCTATTTGGGAAGGGATGTAAATATCAACAGAGTAATCAGATCATATCGGTGTTATGTTGAGCAGTGCAGAGGTCACTACCTAACTTTGTAAGACGAGAGCAGTACACGGAGAAGAAACTTGCTGTGATGCAAGTTTCAAATGCTGCTTAATCACAATGTAAACGTGAAAGAAGAAGAAAAAAAAGTAATAAACAGCTGATCATGTTAGGAGAGCAGAGAATACACATGTAGGCCGTGGTCGTGTTATTTCTGATTGATGGCTAGTTATGCTAGCTCGCTTACGAGCGTTGATTTGAGGATTAACATCAAAATACTTTCTCTAACCAAATAGTAAGATTTCATTACATGCATTTTTGGTGAATGTTTAACAATATTTGAAGTTAAATCGGATTTTATAGTGGCATTCATATCTTAAAAGCCGTGCATTTAGATTTTAACAGGAAAGATAACTAGCCAAGTTGATATAAATCCACATATAAACATATATTAGATAATCATCTGGTTTAATATTAATTTCTAACATGCATATATTATTCTTATTACTCTATCAGATCGTTATTTAGGAGTAATTACAACCTTCAACTTGTAACTCCAGATAGTTGTGACATTGTTTACTACCGAGATACTAGCAACAGCTAGATTAGCTGTGCTAACTTTACACGCAATATAAACGATTATCTTTCAACTTCTAAATAAAAAAAAACAAGAAACACGAGGATATAATGCGAATGCAACCTGTACAAACATATCTGTGTTTTATTTTCAATCCAAACCACATTATTGACTTGTTCAGACAGCACCGAGTAGCTCAACAGGCCTGGGCCGCTACTTCGAGGAAGCTAGTCTTGAGTAGCTGGCCAGCTAGCTGGAATTGGCTTTAGCCGCAGTTTAGCTTATAGCTCGGTTAAATCTCTTACCAGACAAAATAGGTTGGAGTGGCAGTCCTCCAGGCTCGCCCCGTTGGGTACAAAACAAGAACTCATCTTCAGGGTGAAGCCAGTCTCGCCATTATTTCACAGCAAAGGAAGATATTTTCTTTAGGAGTGTGTTCGAGTGGTTTGTGGGCTGGCTGAGAATAAAACTCCAGCAGAGCAGCTCCGCAAACAAATCAGCCGTCAAGACGCGTCTCGGGCAAGTTTAGCTGCTAGCGAGCTAACTATTCAAATCCTCCAGTCTCTTGTTGAACTCGGCAACATTCGCTTAGTTACTTAGCCGCGATGGAAAACAAATCTAAGCCGCGCTAAAAGAGTACCCCGGCTCTGCGAAATACAGTTCCGTTTTCTATCTGTAAAAAAAAAAAAAAAAAACAATTCTATAAAAACAACGTAAATCAATTTGTTCGAGGTAATTCCCCCTCCCCCCTCACTTAGCATCAGAGTATCTGGACGGCTAGCCTAGCGTTAGCTAACAAGCTAGCTAACGTTAGCTAGCTGGTGGCTAACCGATTGGCAGCCCAGGCAGTCAAGTCCAGTAAAAAAAAGTGTTCCGTTACAAAAATAATCCCTACTGTTTTCACGGTCTTCACAAGAAGGTGTTCACATTAGAAAATGCCCATTAAATATCAATTAAAAGCCGGAACGCGAAATCGTCTAAAACGCGAAACATTGTCCGCTTTCTCATCAATGTCTTGCTGTTTTTTTCTGTTTGAATAGCTACATGGGTCTGTATCCTTTAATGGCGGCCACAGGGACAAACTCTGTAGCTGCCTTTCGGCTCCGGCTGGGAGTCAACCGAGGAGAAACGAATCGACTCCGGATTCTGTGGAGCTTCAGAGTGAAGATGGTTACGAAGATTAAGGAGTCGGTTCTTGCTGGGAATCGCGCTCCTCAAAAATACCGACACTTGTTTTGAATAGACAGACCGCAAATTAGAGTCTCTACACACTTGTAAAAAAAAAAAAAAAGAGGTTCCACAATAGGTCTATGTGTGATCAACTGAAGAGATCCTTCTGTAAAAGGGCAGTCATTAATTTTAGTGTTTTATGCTGACGAAGGAGTTAAAAGTAAACCCATAACATAATATAAATGTAGAAACTTTCTTTATGTGCTGTCACTTAAATTAAATGCCCAGACTATGGTCATCATGCTTACATGTGTGTTTTAATTTGCTTTTAAATGACATGTTAAATTATCATTATTAATATTGAATAAAATGTCTTGTATGTTGTTTGTTGTCCAAAATAAAGCATGTTCTAACCAATCAATGTTCTGTCATAAACTTGCAGAGCATTGATCACAAATTGTAAACAACTTTTTTTGTTTTTAACATCGCACAGCACGTCTGTATCAAGTATCAGATCCAAGCTCAAAAGTACAATAAAACCAAACTGGTTTCAATATATGTTATGTCTAGACCCCAAATTTAAAAATGAAACGTTAATTTTAAAAATTAAAAGCTATTCACTAAAAGTTGTTTGTTTGGGGACTGGAGTAATTAATTAGAGAAAGAATATGCAGAATTTGTAAAGAAATTAAAATCTCCCTCAATACTTCAGCATTTGACATTGTACAAAGGAGTACCATAATAGTCCTTGTTTAATTTGTAAATACATTCATTTAAAAGTGACAAGCTCTCCATCAACTGTGGTCTTAAGACCTTTTAGTATTAAAACCCCAGGAGTGGGTTGTGACGTAGAATATGTTAGGGCAGGATAGCATAAAATAATGATCTAATCTCAAACAATGAAAATGTCAAGTCAGGAAACTATTACACTTGACATATTCTATAGGTTACTATATAGTGAACTTTAAAGCATGTCCAGAATATGCATTGAAAAGTCGACAACTCCTAAATATAAACGAAACTGAACAAACTACACCGATTTGCGATGGAAGAACAGAAAGATGAAGACGACTGAATACTGACAACCTAAATGCGACTGATTAACACAGAATTGGTTATATCAGCAACTGTCCTTTCTACTGTCCCTCTAAACTCATAATCAGAACAATCATAGAGCAAGCATGGGGTAGAGTGATTTCTACCGAGATGGCCCTCTGTTAGCACCTCTTGTACTCACTGCCTAATATATACAGGCAAACACATCACTTTCCCTAGCAGGAGGTGCAGAGTGAACAGGAACTTTTAATCTCTGAAAGTATACTATCTTATCTGAATGGCTACCAGTTTTTAAGCAGCACTCTAGAAAAAGAAATCAATTGTATATTTGATATGACCAAATCCAGTACAAAATCTGTAGCTCCCAAATCAGTGTTGTTCAAAACTAAAAAGCTCAGAAAGTTTAAGTCAATAATGTTATAAAAAAGTTCAGCACCATGCTCATATTGAATAGCAGACTGAATCATGCCTGCAACCAGCTATAACGATACCTAGGTTCAGACCATTGTACATTCAGACGGTTGCAGGTTTTTTGTTTTTGTTTTGTATTGCTTTTATATCCCACACAGTTGTCATATTGTTATGGGCACATAGTGATCATTTTGGTGTCAGATTGTAGCCTGCTAGCGTGTGTAAGTCTAGGGAAGAACTTACATTTAAAAACGATCCAATTAGTATTAATGACTCGTTCTCAACTGACCTCAGAGCAGTTTTTGGTTTGTCCCTAGGTCAGTGTTCATTATGTTGGGCTCTCTTTAAATATGAAAGATTTTCAATAAAGCTGTTTACAGTAGTCAATGTGATTGATACAGTACAATTGCAAATGCATACATTAATACTAAAACATTTGAAATTAAATAATATAGTAATAATGTCAGACTTGGCTGCTGAAAATTCTTTCTATATTTATGCCAGGTGTCAGTATCACTAATAAACTGGCACCCCATCCAGGGGGTACCAGGGTAGGCTCCAGACCTTATGTGACCCTGCAGAGAGGATAATGCAGTATAGACAATGAGTAAGTAAGTGAGTGAGCACTTTAAGCAATAGAAATTTTTACAAAGGTCAAAGAAATTCAGATGTAAATTAAGACTAAGAATCTCCAAATTTAGAAGGAGAAAGCCAGAGGTTATAGTATGAAAGGAGATAACAGGATGACAAAACCTTACTGAGAAAGAAATCAAAGTAAGAATAACCATGAAAGTAAGGTTGTGTCATGGGTATTCATTGTTCAGATATGTGCAGAGTTTTAGGATATCATAATTTTATGCCTGATGTGTACACTAGGATATCAATGTCAGACCATCCAGAACAATGTGTACGAGAGAGAGAGAGAGAGAGAGAGAGAGAGAGCAATTAGGTTATTATTCTCTTAAGCTATTTAATAATAAGGTCAGCTGAACAAATGTTTTGAAATTAGAGTAAATCAGGCTGCAAACCTAGAATAGAAGCAGTTGAGAAAAAAAAATCTGTTTTGTCAAGAGCCCGAGACAAAGTGAAATGCAGACTGACATGCTTCCTGAGAAATACCCCTCACCTCCAAAGGCACTATAAATCAGTTTTGATGGTATTGAAGGAAATACAGTCCTCTCCAACACAGAACATCTGCATGAGTTATGCTCTGTTGCCATACCCAAAACATATTTTGAATTTGATTGGAAATAGATGCATTGTAGTGGAAATTGATGCAAGAAGCACTGTGGAACACAGACCCACATTATTAATGAGGAATTGAGAAAGGTACACCTACCCCACTGTCATGTTCAGCCTGCTAATAACCTTTAAGGGTCACAAGAGATGTTACTACTGGCAACAAATCATATAGTGATACATTTCATTTCAGTGGCTGAGTAAAAACTGAAAGCTGAGTGCAGATAGGATCCAGTCAGTGAGCTGGGAATTTGCTGTGGCATACAATACTTAATATTGTTATTATGAATGTTAATATTGTTAAGTTAAGACATATTTCAGTAGTAAGACTGGGTTAGTTAAAACAACAAAGAAGACAATCAATTATAGGTTACGTCAGTTTATGACAGTTCTAATACAGGAATTCAGTTCAGGTGTTGCGACCTGCTCTTTGTACCTTCTAAAGCACCTGCATTACTGCAAAGAGTTGTTTACGGAAAAAGTTTGGACACAGTTAGGGCAGAAAGCCCAGTGTATCTACCTGTCCCCATTGTTAACAAAACCATAAGGCATGTCCAGACTGTAAAAACCCATGACAGCTGAGCAAAGAGTTCCCAGGGGCAAACAACAAACTCACTCACTCACTATTTATACCACTTATCCTGCATATAGTCGCAGGGGACTTGGGGCACTAGTTGGGGTACACCATGGACAGGGTGCCAAACCATCACAGGACACACAAACACACACTATACGGGAAACCCACCAAACACAGGGAGAACATGCAAACTCCACACACAGATCCAAGACTGGACTCGAACCCTCAACCCTGTAGATATGAGGCCACAGTGCTAACCACAAAGCCACTGTGCCTCCGCAAACAACACAGTAATGAATAATACAAAAGTTGCAGAATTAAAATAACTAGGAAACTGATGAGCAATCAGAAAAAACAACCAAATAGAACCCGCTGTCAAGCTTGACCATGTCAAGACCAATGTCAAATTTACAAATATTTGCTTTAACACTACTAAGTCATGCATCAGAGAAGCAACTTTTATTCATTGACTGGTTCTTTTCAGCAGTATCTATGGCAGTCAGATGTTACATCTGCTTGGATCTCATCCAGCAGTTCAACAATCCAGTACCAGCCTCTAAGGTAATCCACCTTCAAAGCCATCTACACCCCTAGTGCATGCATCAGCAAATGAACCTCGTCTGCCAGCTCCCAGAAGATATGATTGCAATCTAGGGGTGTGTCAGAATTCCTTACACAACAGTCTCTCACCATTGAGTCCACCCCATTTTCCTTTGACCGTTGTCTAGTGTGCAATGTAGTTCAGCAGTACAACACTTCCATCAGCAGGCCAGCAGCCTGGGTTTGATCCTCAGTGTGGATGACACCCTAACTCTGCTATCTGCTTCCATACTGAAGAATGTGGTAGCTTGATAAGCCCATAACTAGGGCTTTTTCTCTTTCCATTCTCTCCTCTGTGTAATGGTTCAATTATAGGGAAGACTACTTGCTGATGCAACCATTGCCATATCTCACTCTTGGGCAGCCGCAACTTACTTTTCACTGTTTATCCAGTAAAAATACCACATTCTAAGTTGTTTAATACACCTAAATGTAAATATCAAAAAATAAAACCTAACATTCTGATATAATGGCTCATTAATTTTATCTCAAAGTCAAATGTCTTCGGTGTATAGCTAAAAAGCATAAATATAAAAATAGCTGAAATATACAAAATTGTTTCCTTGAGTGGCAGTCATCACCAGGAAGGTAAAAATATATATGGAAATGTTTGAACAGCTTTACAACAATGTGAACATTACCATCAAGCAATGCAGGACGTTTTGAGCAGCGGAGTAATACTGTCCTGGCTAAAAATCGTTTCTTATTCTTTTACAGGTGAGCTGATGAAATAATGACTATACCTATCATGTACAGGATGTTATATTGTAAATACCCTTTTTATATAGCCTCTGGATACAATATTTATGCGTATGATACCAAGTGGAAGTGAACTTATAATTTAGGATATTTTCAAGGTATTGGACATTTACTTTGAAATATAACTGTGGTCATTGTCATCAAAAAAGGCACCAGCTGTTGCTATACTTTTTGTACCACCCTGAATGAAACTTTTCACATTACTGCAATAAGACAGCAGTAGTTTCAGATCTGCTTTTCAGTGCTCTGATGTGTAGCCAGGTAGAACAGTGGCATTGGCTTCAGCTGAGAATGAAATCTCCAGCTGCTCTAATGTGTTTCAGTTTCAGTGAATTAAATGGGAGCCTGTTTTTTTTTTAGTTTTATGAACTTATGCTTTATCAGAGCATTGACACATATTTGAGTGTATGTATATATTTGAAAACATCTATGTATATAAGCGTGTAAAGAAATAGGTGTGTTTTTTTTATTTCCTCGTCCTGTTGTTTGCATTTGTTATAGGCACCTGCATAATAGCGGGCATTTTGGACAACATTGTTGTAACAAGCTCTTCATCAGACATATTCAAAAACTGCAAAATAATGTCCAACAGCTCCTCCTGGGGAAATTTTGTGTGGCATAATTCTGCAACACTCACCATTTACTATACGAGAGCACAGGCAAAATTTTTCATACTAAAGTTTGCTTAATAAAGTAACTAAATTAATTAAAGTCACTACAATGTCAACAGAAAATGATTTTCTTATCCTTTAAAGTTTTTTTTTTACATTTTGCTATGTTTCACACATCCTAAAATGGATTTAAATAATTTCCCCCCTCATTATTCTACACACGATACAGCCGTAGCCAAAAGTTTTCAGAATTACACAAATATAAATTTTATATATAACTTTAATATAAAGTCTGCTGCCTAGTTTTCATGATGCCAGTTTACATATACTCAAAAATGTTATGAAGAGTAATCTGATGAGCAATTAATTGCCTTTTTGCCACTAAAAATTAAAAAAAGGTCAAGCCTGGAGATCACTCTGTCATGCTGATTGAGTTAGAATAACAGACTGGAAGCTTTAAAAGGAGAGTGGTGCTTGAAATCATTGTTCTTCCCCTGAAGCTTGCTGAGGAATGGCAGCAGCCAGGTGTAAGTGCAGCTGCAGGCACAGTGAGGTGAAGACTTTTGGTGGATTGCCTGGTGTCAAGAAGGGCAGCAAGAAGAAGACACCTCTCTCCAGGAAAAAACATCAGGGACAGACTGATATTCTGAAGCAGTTACAGGGATTGGACTGCTGAGGACTGGGGTAAAGTCATTTTCTCTGATGAATCTCCTCTCAGATTGTTTTGGGCATCCGGAAAAAAAAGATTGTCTTCAGAAAAAAAGATGAGCGCTACCACCAGTCCTGTCATGCCAACAGTAAAGCATGCAAAGACCATTCATGTGCTTCTCAGCTAAGGGAGTGGGCTCACTCACAATTTTGCCTAAGAACACAGCCATAAATAATGAATGGCACAAACACATCCTCTGAGAGCAACTTCTCCTAACTATCCAAGAACAGTGTGGTTATAAAAAAATGTGAGAATTAATATTTGTGTCAGTCTCAAATTAGGTGTTTAAAGTGTTTTGTAAAAAACTTAAAAAAGAAATAAAGACTGAAATATCCCAGTTATTCAGAAATCAGTATCCAAAATGTTCCTTCCTAAATAGTTTTTCAACATCTGCATTATACCAACTGTTATTGTCAACAATGCCATTTCAATAAAGCAATATCACATGAGAGGGAGTGCTGTATTGCTGGATATAGCACAGCTGTAATGTGGTGGTCAGCAGCTATATCCAGCCGACAGCCGTGCAATATCCAGCAATACAGCACAAACTTAAGTGTAATATTGTTTTTATACAAAAGTTCTGCGTAAAACATTTATTATGAACAGATTATGAATTATTTCCTTATTTAACCAGTTATCTTGTCCATCATCACATATCCCTCTGACAGGCAGAACTAAATGTTTGCGACTCATGGAGCTGGCAACCAACAGTAATCAGGGTTTTAAATTCCTTTCTGGTAATATATAGCCAAAAGGTGAGGAGAACAAACCACAGAGGTGGTGGACAGTTCTGTAAATCTCTTTATATTGCCATTTATTTTGCTTAGAATATCAGCTCTGTTAACATCTGGGTTCCATGGTTGAATCTCAAGTAGCATCATTTGGGATAATTGGGGGGAGGGACCGTCTTCAAGAAAAAATCTAAATTTAATCCATTTTTGACCTGAGAGCACACTGGGACCATTAATACTGGATGATTGGCTACAGACTAAAGAAAAGCAGAATCTTCTAGGTATGGTTGTATATAGCTGGCTTTAAAGATTACAAAAACACAAGAAAAATGTAACTGAGTGACTGGAGTGGTCTTGGTGATTGGTAATGGCACATACAACACACTTCGGTCATGGGTAGGTGTGTCCCCACATTAAGAAGACACCGGGGATTGTGGACTGTGTTAGAACCAAGACCTAAGAGGGGGTGATGCAGATCCTGGGGCTGCCTGGCTACTATGTAATTTTTTTAAAAATTTTTTATCCTTAATAAGTCAC
>JAOVVB010000050.1:9883980-9904417 GCA_028570985.1 Heterobranchus longifilis | reverse complement strand
CGAAAACAGCAAGTCGAGTTGATGACAAAGAGCTCAATTTTGGTCTCATCTGACCACAGCAGTTTATCCCAATCTTTTTCTGTTCATTGGCGAACCTCAGATGGGTCTGTACATGCAGGCGTATTGTGTTATTAATGGTTTGTTTGGTGACTGTGCTCCCAGCTGCCTTCAGATCATTCACAAGCTCCTCCCGTGTAGTCCTGGGCTGCTCCCTCATTTTTCTCATGATTATTCTTAAGGCCCCTCAGCTTTTTAGTTTCAGTCTTGTCCACATTGTATGTGTATGGAAATGCTCTTACTTATAGGTTAGTACTACAGTATTTCTTTTCTAAAGCCTAAACAGATGTTTAGTCCTAATCCCTTGAGTTCTCTTTGCATTGTGAATATGGAAATATTCTTAATTTCACTATTAAACATAGCTGTGATTTTTACTTTTTTATGATTTGATTTCATGTGAATTTGCAGTGTTTAGGTAATCCACCATCATGCTCATTCAGGATGTTTTTCAACCTCAAAGTTGATGGTTCGTGACTATTCTAATGGTTTTCTGGTTGTTTTCTTTTCTTGATGCAGGGCAATAATTTAAACCTTCAGCAACAGATTAAGATCTTTGCCACAATTACAGGATATGCCATTTGACATGGTTGTTTAAGAAATGAGAAACCACTCACTGCATTAGTTAATGTTAAATAATTTGTTGCCAGCTAAACCATAATTAATTGCTGCAGTAATTATCCAGTGGAAGGCTCTTAATTGGCTGTGCAGTGTATTTGAACCTCGACCTCAAAACTTCAGAAGTACCTGAATGATGTTACAATATGTCCAGAACAGGACATTATACTTATTACTCATTAATATGAATAATGACCACCAAAGCAGCCTAAATCATACCCTAAACTAATTCACCCACCTAAACCATGATAAATTTTAATATTTCCAATTCTATCACAATGCTCAGATTTATATACTTATAACTGATATCTTCCAAACTTATTACAATTATTTATCTTACTTCAAGGATGCACTGTGTCATTATACCACTTATGAGCTGCTGGTCTGTGTATTTGTTTCATCTGATGAACTGTTAAAAAGAAAAAAAAAAACATTTCAAAAGCATAGGGAAGAAATTATAGTCTACATCACTCACTGTCACTGGATATCACAATTGCAATAGCCAAAGTTAGGGGATTTATCATATCTACACCAATCAAGACAAAGTTTACAATAAGACAATGAGCAATATTTAAGAGATTTGAGCACTAACCTCCAAGGATTAAGATAGGAAAATAAATCACGTCTTTAATATTCAGTCTATGATGGACAAACACATGAGATGACTGTAGGGTTTAATAAACATACATTTACCATAGCATTGACTGTTATCAGCTGTTGCATGCTGAAAATAAGTTTATACAACCATCATTTTATTGTTTTTTTTTAATCTTTCGTTTCATTTATTTATTTCTTCTCACACTAAATAATGAATGAATAAAATTTGTAACCAGGTCGGTAAAGGTAGCTTATATAATGTATAATAGTTTTCATGATGTCAAAGAAAGAATTTCCAAAAGACATTTCTTAAACCCCTTGAACAATGATTTTAACAAGACAAAGAAATACATTTAATTTTTTAATGATTACATACATATGATTAACTTGATTTATTATGAACAGATTTTATCATGATTTTAAGATTTTAACATGAACTTGATTTGTTAAAGTGAATTCAGACAGATGTAATTTATTTCACTTCACCATAATGTATTGTGCTATTATTTAATCCAATTTCTTTGGATTACCAGGTGGTGAATTTGAGGATAACGTTATCATTCGGTTCTGGTATAAAGCATCCTATACCTAAAGAGGGGGGAAAGTTACTGTGGGTTATTACATGTTTACATTTAACATACAGACATACACATAGTATTTAAATAACAAAAATATGACATGTTACTCAATCAGTACTGACCCACATCAGGTACTATTATCTTGCCCTTTCGTTCAGCAAGAAGCTCCCAATATGTATGCTCTTCATTGTTCCCTGCCAGTCCATTCACACTTACAAGAAATGGACCATAGTTTGGATCCTCTATCGTTTCGAATCTATATAGAAATTCAATATTGAACACAAGTAATGTAAATAAGGAAAAAGAAAGGAATACAAATTACAACAAGAATTGTGAGGTAATTCGAGGACAAATCAATGCACAATGTACAGTACTGTGCAAAAGTATTGAGACACGCCTCATTTCTTAATACTTTGCTTCTTGTATTTTTATGCAGTCTTGGGGAATTCCTGAAGCACTTAGTTGGCTCTCATTTTCAGTTCAGTTCCTGTACCTGACAAGTTATGGAGGAATGTCTTTTTTTGCCACACACAGACATATGAATCATTCAAGCATTAAAAAAGCTTAAGGTGTGAACCATGTGCAGATGATAACAGAAACATGTGCAGGTGAGAAACATGTGCAATGATAGTAGACAATCAGATGAGAATTGTATTTTTAGGCGCTTTGCAGCTTGTCACGGTAAAACATTACATAAGATTTATGTCTGATATGGAACTGAATACTAACAATTACAACCTGATATTTGTACTATGAGGTCCATATCAGTCATGCAACTTTTTTGTTTTTCCTGATTTTCTCCCCAATTTAGTCGTGTCCAATTCCTCCTTTTGTTGTTGTTGTTGTCATAAATCATATCGCCACCCCTCTTGACCCCTGTGCACCCCTTTTTTCTTTAAATTAAATGAAATGGTGTTGATTAAATTAAAGAAACGGGAACAAATGTTTTACAATGACAGGCTGCAAAGCGCATAAAAATACAGTTTAAAAATGTGTTGTTTATGTAACAGCCTCAGCAGCAACCTCATTTCCTCTCTTGCCTGATCCAACCACTCAGCATTCAGCATCACCATTATACTGTACTAATCACTGGCCTGATCATCTGTCATCAACTTCACCTGTTTCTCACTGCTTCATGCCTTAAGCTTTGTGGTTGTCAAATTTATTTATTGCTTGGTTGCAATAAATAAATCACATAAATAAATAAATCTGCAACACAACCAATTCCAAAGAAAACTATAATATTTTACAAAAACTACCTGAAATTTTTATTGGCTGCTTGTATCTTCTTCATAGCACCAATTAGGATCCCTCTGTATGCAATGTCAGTGGTGAAAGTCAAATTTTTCTGTTTATTGAGGGAGTTGTAGACGGTTAGGGAAATTGGGTAAGACTGTGAGAGACCTGGAAACAGGAAGTGTTGTAAAAATCCACATACTGTATTTTATATTTGACTTTATGCTGCTTCCAAAGGACACAAAGAAAAATATTAAGCAGCAGTTGTAGACAGCGGTACTTATCATTTAATACTTTTATTTGAATACAAAATACTACACAGATACTGTGATGTATCACAGTCTGGGATATATACGGTGTGCATGGCCATTCTGTTTTCTTTTCTAATTATTTCATTTCTATTTATGATATGAGTAAAAAAGTGCATAGACATACTGCATACTGCTTTTAGACAGCTGTATATTTATTAAATAAATTTTTTAAGCTACATAAATAGAGAAAAACTGAAAACACATGAGTGGTTTGATTATATTAAATTTCTTACCTGATGTGAAAACCAGTGCAGACAAAAGATATATGAGTGTGAGCGTAGACAGAAGAGCTGCGACTTTGAAGGCCATCTTGCTGCTTCTTTGGTCTGATGCTGTGTGTGTGGGTTCATTTGTCCTTGTCGGACAGGTTTATATGCTGCAACACCTTTACGTACCTTTTTGTTCCTGCCCACTTTTAGTGCAGTATGTTATTCACAAGCAACTTTAACACTGTTTTATCAAGCTAATGGAATCAGGGCTACTGAATGACTGGTGGGACATAAACAATGTATTTTCTCATGATACCCTTAAGGGTTGTGTAATTATCATGGCCAGAGTTTTTCTTTTTTTAATTAAACAAAGAGCACTTTTATAAAAACAGAACCATTTCAAGGAACCAAAATTAGTTGCTCTGATGGCTAGGATTGTGTCTAATAAAGGTTCTAGAGTTCGTTTCTATTATAGCAGTTGCATTTTGGATCTGCTTTTACTTAAACACATCTATCAGACTGATAGCGAAAACATAAACTGTAGCTATATCAAATATTTAATTAATTTTTATAAAGAAAGACCTGCAGAGGTTCGTAAGACCACGAAAATTGACAGTGGTGGATTTCAGAAGATTCTTTTCCCTACTGAAGAAAATACATTAGACAGTTGGGCAGATCAATAGCGTTGAGGATGTAGTGGTCCACAATCAAGTGAAGGCTTCAGAAAAAAACACAAGATGGAAGCCACTACTAAGTCACAAAACAGGAAAATCAGATTAGAGTTTGACGGAAACGTGTACATTTTTGAAATGACATTATATGACAAATGAAAGATTGTCACGACTGGTAACAAAGACGAATTATGAATTGTACATACCTACATTATTTGCTCAGATTCAGCCAAATGTTTCCAAACAAGTTAAGCCAAACAATGCAATGTTCTGAGTTTTTTTTTATCACCTTATCTGAGTCCTATTAAGACTACATGAGGTGTTTTTGATTCATCTCTTTTGAGTGTGGTGTAATGCCAGTCTCATAATGCAAAACAGATCTCGCACACATTTTTTTACTGAGTTGAATTGATAAATTGTTGCAAAACATCTTAATGACTTGTCGGACATCTATCAGAATGATAGCAAGTTATGCCAAAGAATGGAATGTTATGAATTTTATATCATGTTAACTGAGTCCTATTAACACTACAATAGGTGTCTCTGATTCATCTCTCTTGATTGTGGTGTAATGCAATCTCATAATGCAACCAGATCTCGCACACATCTTGTTGATAACTTGTTGCCAACAAGAGATGCATCTGTTTAGAGGAATTTAACACACAATCATTCATGAACATTTCTTGCACATTACAGGAACTTGGCTGGGAGTTATTGTCACATCCTTGTACAGTCCTGATCATATCAAGCCATTTCTACATGGTTGGACCCTTAAAGAAGTTCCTGGAAGGCTAGCATTTCAGACATGACGCAAGCAGTGTGATCATGGTTCCAGCATACTGGGAAAACTTTCTACTTTGATGGTATCTTAGCGCTATTGAAAATCTGGTATTAGTGCATTAGTGTAGCAGACGATTATATACTGAAAGAAATTCCAGTCAATACTGGAAAACAATTTTTGGAGGTGAAGTCTGAATTTAATGTTTGTGTTAGGATTCAGATCTCTATATAAGCAGTCATCGCAAGTTTATAAAAAATAAGCAATTTAAAATTTCCATAGCATTAAACATGTGGACAGTTTGATCTTTGATGGCCTTGTATATTTCTTTGTATTTTTATGGATGCTAAAAACGGTCATTAATCAATCTTTAGTGAATCTTTACTTGCATGCTGCTGAGCTGTAAATGAATATGAATTGCTCTCTCATACTGGGCTCTCAGTTTAGATATTTTACATGCCCTCACCTCAGATTGCTGCAGACATGTTTGCCTTAACGACCAGTGTTTTTTGTAAAAGTGGTGCTTTACATTACTGCTTATTATTAGCGCCACATGAGACAAACAGTTTTTTTCCTTTACTTGGAGTAAACCATGCTGTGTCGCTGCTTCTTTTGCACACACTATATTTACAGTCTATACACTGTAAATTATGGCATTGATTGACTGGTGAGTGATACATATAGCCACACCTACCTTGAGGGAATAAAATGCTTGTTTATTGGTACTGTATATTAATTATTCTAATTTCCAGTATAAGAAAAGCATCACGGTTTGTATAGAACTGTCACTCGGTCTGGATCCAGACTGTGGTTTACCATTTAGTGATGCCTGCTGTAAACTGTGACTAGATGTATATCAAGGTAACGTTTGGTGTTTTACAAGGTTCTATTTCAGGCCACTGTATAATTCAATTCAAAAGTCCCTGCTTGCACGGTGCTTACATGTTCATTGCCCTTAAATATTAGATGACAAAGAGAATTATATTATATTATTATTATAAGCACACAATCTGGTGTCAGGAGGGCCATTTGAGATGAGTTCCTTTCTCATGCCATCTCAGGGAGTTTACCGGGGAGTTTTTACTGCCATGGCTTCTTTTTTTTAACACAAGACCTAAAACTTACAATAAATATATGAAATAATTTATTTTAGTAAAACTGTTTTGTGACAAATTGTATTGTTAAAGACACTGCACGAATATAATTAATTGAAACAGCTGGCTGCCCATAGTCTGCCACCTGAAAGCAGATGCAGATTATAAATGGACGACATTGACAGCAACCAAGAACGGCATCTAGCCAGGGAGAACCTGCACAAAACATTTGCATGTTAGGTCAATTATATTACATCAACATGTGGGCCCATTAACCTTCTTGCAGTTTTGGGTGGGGTATATGTGTGGGATGAGTACTCTAGAAAGGGCTGGTGTTGGTGTATGGAGGATTTCATTCCAACCAAGCAGAAGTCACACCTAATTTCACCTGTTTCCTGACTTTTAATAGACTATCAGATGTGGCTTTTACTTGATTGGACTGAAAACCTGCAAACACACCAGCCCTTTGTATGTGATGAAATAGACTGGTGAGTAACACTTAAGTAAGGGACTTACATGACATTGGATACAGTGGTGGCAGATTAATAAGAATGAGAATGAGAAGAATGTTACTTCAACATGTAAATATTTAACATAATAATTATTTATTTTAACAATGAAATAAAGTCATTTAATCACAATATTCCGCTGTATTTTTTAATATAATTTATTTAAAAAATATTTAAAATCTAAACTGTATTACGCTCATTTGTGTTCGTGTATGCGCGGGGCGTCGGACAAACGAGTGTCTATGTAGGCACGTACATTTTTGAAAAGCATGTGATTTGAGGCTGAGCTCTAATTGGATTTTTTATCTAAATGGATAAAGAAATTTTGCACCAGCCACCACTGATTGGATATAAGTTCAAAAGATTGTAATTGTTAGTGTCGTATCTTCACACCACCCAGGTCAAGGGTTTCAGTCCCAGTTTGGGTCTGTGTGCATGGAGTTCGAATGCTCTCCACATGATTGATGAGTTTCCGCCCAGTACTTCGGTTTCCTCACACAGCACAAGGACAAGCAGAGGTTAAAGAGCATTTTCACGTTGCTGTGGGTATGTGTGCTCCTTCTTTACAGTGAATTGGTACCATGTCCAATCCACTGTTGTATCCAATTGTACCCTGCCTAGGCATCATTTGACCCTGCACAGGTCATAGAGAATGAGTAAATAAGAGAGTGTTACCTTTAGCAAAGCCATTACAGCCCAAATATAATTATTATTAGGATAACATTTGTTTATTTATTTATTCATTTGTTTGTTTGTTTGATTGATTTATTATTTGTTTAGATGGGCCACTTAATGGGAGTTCAACCTGGCCAAACACAATAAAAGCACCACTTCTTGAGAGCCAACTGTCATTAAACAGACAGGCAGAGAACCATGCTCAAGCATCAGGGAAATCAGAGGAAGACCATATCATTAAATACAGCTTTTTACATATACTCTTCACCTTCTTGACTCAAATTTAAAGATGGATGAAAGAAATAATTGAGTGTGGGACCCTTTTTCGGCCAAGCACTACCGTCAAGTTGCCACTGTTGGGCCCTTGAGCAATTCCTTTAATCCTCAACTGCTCAGATGAATAATGAGTTAAGCTATTAAAAAGAGGAACGAGGAAGAGGAGAAATGTGCAAAAGACAAAAATATGCAGCTGTGTTATATTTGTAGACCACAGGTGTCGAATCTTCTCTAGAAAGGACCGGGGTGTGTGTGTGTGTGTGTGTGTGTGTTTTCATTCCAACCAAGCTCCTGCCCAGCAGTGAAGTGGACCAACATTGTATTGGATGCTGCAGTAATTTATCTGTTACATAAAGCTTATTCACACCTGGACAAACAGGGCAACATGGTGCAAATTGGGTGACATTGGGAGCCCAGTGATTTAAAGCCCACCCTCAGCATGGTGACAATGTTGGGCGAATTGCTCAGATGTATAATGAGATAAAATGTATGTCATTCTGGCTAACGGTGTCTGCCAAATGCTGTAAATGTAAGTCATGCTTTTTGATTTCTCAAGTGCAGGTGAATAAGCTAAATGCTGTGAAATTTGTGCAATTTATCATGTCTATGTCTAAATTTCTGTACACATATATACATTATAGTACTTCTGTATATTTGACTTATACATTTAAATTGTATCTTTTGTTGTTCTTTACTTTTAGCTTCACTTCTGTGCACTTTGCAATGTCTGTTATTGTGCTGTTCCATCCAACTGCAATTTCCGTTGAGATTAATAAAGCTTTATCTTATCATTTAAAAGGATGATTTTTGTTTGTGCTAGGAATTCAAAAGGAATCCTGCAACAGACTATCATGATAAGATGTTAAATGATCTAGACCTTGTCAACAGACACAGCCTAAATCAGGTATAAGCTGCGATGAAGGGAATTGTCCTACTGACCTCTTCAGGATACAATAAGTAGAACAGGGAATTGGCACTTCTGAGAGAAAATACTGTACACAGATACTTATACAGTATTTCTATAACTGGACTTTCCTCTGAAAATGTTGTGTTATTATTATTGTTTTCACAACAAATGTGTACCTGTAATGGTGAAAGTTTTTGTAAAATACACAGAAGAACCCTTTTGTTGCATTATGAATAAAAATGGTATTTGTGCTTCAACAGGACCGAAAGATTTTGTTTAAACACCAGGATGTGTGATGTGAGAAGACAGCTGTGTTGGTGTTGCCAGAGTTACTGTAGTAGTGGGGGGTTGAAGCGTACCTTTGTTTGAGAGTTACTTGGTGGCGGAGTGGTGGAAGGGTGTTAATGACTGCTCTCCTGGTCATAAAAGAGGGTGGGTCTTTTTTTGGATGAATGAGCAAGGAGATAAGCGTGGAGCCAGTCTTTGTTCATGGACTTACATGTGAGAATGGGAATGAGGGACAGGAGAGAGAAAGAGCTGGATTAAAGGACTAAAGACCCACCAGGTCACTGCTGCTGCACCTTCATATTCTTTGGAGAGTCACTCAAAATATTTTCCACCCTCAACCAAATGAAGAACATAAGACTTTTTTGTACGAGCTGGAGAAAATGATTTAAATCTGGACACTGCATACAGCTGTCTATCTGCTTAAGCTAAAGGTTCTTGCTATTTACTCAGAATTCATTCACATTTTGGAATCTTTAACCAGGAGACAAGTCTACAAATCTGCACTCCAACATGATGCTGAAGAAAGTCCACTTCCAGGTATCTCTTTCTTATCCAGTTATTTATATTTGGAATTATCATATCTATACATTTACCTCAAAATGTTTATATAGTACTATATTAGTTGTTGCATGCATTTTTCAGTTACCCTGTTTTCGATTGTGACAGAGGCACATTTTTAAACACTTTCACTTGTGGTGACTGAAATAAAAAGTACTTTTAATTTATTTTTTATACACAGTGGGGTCCAAAAGTCTGTGACCAAAAAACGTAAAAACGTCAAATTTAAAATTATTTTTGGTTTGAAATACAACATATTTTAAATTGCAAATGTTATTACTGAAAACAATTTTGGTGAAAAGTTTCTTAGTATTCGGTATGTCCCTTTTTGGTTTAACAACTTTAAATACTGGCATGGATTCAACAATTTAGTGCAAAATCTTATATGAGCGATGAGGGGCATTCAAGGCAAACCAGGACTTTTAATTGTGCAGAATAACAACACAGTTATGAGAGCAGAAACTACTATTATTTCTCTATATAATCTCCTGCTACACTAATGCACTTATCTCAGCATTTTACTAGTGCTTGGATACCATCAAGGTAGAAAGTTTTCCCAGCACACCGAAGCCGCATTGGACTGGCTGCTTGATGTCTGAGACACTGGCCCCCCAGGAACTCCCTTAATAGCACACAAATGGATTGGCAGGAGGTCAGGACTATACAGGGGGTGTGGCAATAACTCCCAGCCAAGTTCCTATAATGTGCAAGTGGTGTTGGTGAATGATTGTATGTACAGTTCCCACAGACAGATGCACAAGTAGCTGTTCCACAAGTTGATGACAAGTTATCTGGTGATTTTCAAAGATCAGGTGTTCCACTTGGTGTATGTTCACGGGAATGACTACAGTGGGTTCTAGTGCAATTTTTCTGGAATTAGGGGTTAATAAAATACCTACCTACCTACATACCTACCTCGGCCAGGATTGTCATTCAGAAATATATGGCCTTCTACAACCTCTGGACCATTCAGAAGTTTTACTGCAGCTGAAAGGCTTATCACTGTACTGCGCTTCAAATCTTTAAATGTTTTTACATCTTCATTTAGAAGAAATTTAATCACGTCCTAATCAAGTCCTGGATTTGAACGGCCCTTGTATTTTAGTTCAAGTCCACTTGAATGTCCTCTGAACACAAACTCCAAAAAAGAGATTTGGCATGATGAAATGATCAGCTTTTGTATAAACAATTACCACTGTAAAATGCTTAGTATCACAAATTGACTTCCATTTAAATACAGTGAAAAATCTTGGTAATTGTTATTCATTTGTTTGTTTTTCTTATTAAAATTCTATTTTTCTAGTTTTAGATTAAAAATCATTTCCAGTGTGGTCCCTACTGTATTGCATTGTTAGGTTTCTTGTGGCATCTGGTACATTCAGCAAATCTGACATGGGAAGATTCTGAAAGTAAAGTTGTTGAAAAATGTATGTCGGGTCTTTAGAAGCAGATAAAATGATTCATGTGAGGAATGTAGCAGATAAAGTGTCAGTACGCCTCCGTGTTCATGCGTTTGTCCATTATAAGAATCACCTTAGACATCTGACAGGATTTCTGGAATCTTTGCAGCGAGTCCCCTTGTCCCCTTGTAAAAGTGAGATCTCCACTCTTCCTGTACTAAGAGTGAGATCTTCTTCTTCTTCTTTGTCTTTCTGTACTGAGAGTGAGATCCAGGGAAATTTCCTCTCACCTGTCAGTGACCTCCAGCTGCTCTGTTCAGTAACCCGAGAGCTGAAGATGTTTTAAGCTTCCACACACAGGGGTGATTAGACTCATTCTGAATGGACATGAGGAATTTCTTTCCTGTGACACATTGAACAGAATAAACAGTGGCCTTGCTTTTGTGCTCAAACTGGCATGTGTGTGTTTTTCACACCCTGGTGTTACATGGGAGAGATTAACTTAAGATCTTGTTTAACATACAAACCCTTTTTTTGTCTTTGCTGTGCACATAGTTTGTGAGTAGTTTTCCAGTGGATTATCTGTATGTAAAAAAAAAGAAAAGAAAAAGAAAGAAATGTGCAGCCTATGTCTTATGTCTAGGAAGCCACTAGGTGGCAGTGTCATTACACAGTGAACAAAGCAGGTGTACAATACTGTATTTTGGAAGTTTGCATGGTTAATTTGAACTGTTGAATCTTAAATATCATTCAGCTCTGACAAAAGGACGAGCAGTAAGTCAAATCAAAGATTTTTTATGATTACACTTCTAGGTCTAACACGTATACAATATTTCTACAATACTAGCTAATGTTAACCTTTCGTAGACTTTCTGTAAGGAGATGGCTATTTCATATTTATGGAAGAAGTTTAGGGTATCAGTGGATTTCAACAAAGGGGAAATATTTAGAAAGATGATTTGACACATGACCAGTTCTTTTTGAGTGACAGGACAAGACGTCAAGATGAAAGGAAAAGACAGATATTTATTGTTAAATTATAACTTAATGTTACATTCCCCCTTGTGAACAAATAAAGGACATCAAAAGTGCAGTGGGTCAGTGAGGGTCAGTATTACACTGTAAACATCACGGAAAGGAAATAGAGCACAAATACATACAGAAGTGTGTATGAAAGTCAGCCCTGAGCTCTGGTGAATCTTAGCACTCCTTCATTGGGGAAGAGTGAGCCGCTCCTCATTGCTAGTCTGCATTATTCTGTAAAGGCTTCACTTTATATTCAGCTTCAAAATTTTCCATAGACTTTATAAATGGACTACCTTTTATAACATGGGCTCCTGCAAAGATCAGGAACAAGTGAGGATTTCTTTGGCTGGGATAATGACGGCCTTGTGCCTTACTAGGAGGGGTTGATGGGAAGGAGGGCTGGGAAGGCAAATGAGAGAGAGAGAGAGGGAGGGAAAGAGACTGAGAGAGAGGTATAGTGAATAGAACTCAGAACCAAGTTGTTCCAAGCTGATTTTGAAAGCACACCTTTTTCATTTGGATTGTCGATTGTGGATTTCTTCATCCTGTATATGACCATTTGTACATAAAAAGAGCTATACTTTTTGTAATCTGCCTCAAGAATACAGGTAGGCATACATTTACTGTACGTGTAATGGTAAAGCTGGACATTAGGACATCCGGTAGTAATAGTTGAATATTACTTTGAATATTTGAATGAAGACATGTTTTAACATATTGCCTAATTAGCTATATTTGCATTAAGTGCATAATAGTGTAAATATCATTTTTGAACAGATTATCTTGTCAAGAAATTAGGTAGTGTCTTAGTTAATGCTACTGAACAAATCAGTTCAAATCCCTCATACCATTTCGTCAGACTCAAACTTTTACCTGCTGAACACAATGCTATGTCATGTTGAAGAGATCTGTCCGTCAAATATATGTTAAAATGATGACAAGTTATGTACATTGTATTGTTGATCCAGCACAGTACTACATGCAGACAGTTATAAAAATTGAATGCACTATAGTATCATTGATATTAATGCAGTTGATATCAATGATACTAATGAAGTTAAGGTGTTCTGGTATTTGAGGGACATGGTGGCATAGCACCCTATAACACAGAGTTGTTGTTGTGTTGCAGTGTGCGCTGCTAATCAGCACATATTTACTTAACTGAATTGCATATTAAAATGTAATAACTGTTCTTAATTTGAGGCAATCCAGTTTTTGGCAACTACAGTTTCAATGAACAGGCCTTGTATTTGCTGTGCTGCTAAAATAATGAAAAGTCTGTGCTCACATACAGGAAAAAAAAGTGGTTTATTTAAGTAGTACCTCTTCAGTGTTTTTTATAGAGCCGCTCACTGAGAGAGAGAACAGGCCTTTCCATAATCAGAAACCATTAAGTGGTTGTGGAAAAAAACTACAATGACTTTATGTCATGATATTTGAGCCACTACACATTTTCACATCCTTGCTAATGCTTCTATCTAGTGCACTTCTTCAGTAAACCGTTCAGAAACCGTTCTTCTTGGAATTGGAAACATCACAGGGGTGTTTTTATCTCTAACCATGCCCAATAATTAACTGCAAGCTATTGTTTCATTAGAAAAAAAAGTATGTTAACGATGTAGTAGGAAGAAATAAATGCAATGCATTCATAATGCAGTAGTGTGCACCTGGTCACAACATACTTTACATACATTGAAAAAATGCTATATGTCCCTAGCTAATGTTTTTTTCAAAATATATATGGAACTTTTCTCAGCTGTGAGCAAATAGACGCAAACAGTTTGTCACAGATCAGCACGATAACGTAGCTCACAAGTCCCTGATTTGAACCTTGGCCTTTTTTTTTTTTTTTTTTGGAGTTTGTCTGTTCGCTTGTGTTCTTGGGAATCCATGATGGTAGTTATTTAGTTTTCTAGTTCTAGTATTCCTAGTTATGCAGTTTTCTCTGTGTTTACAGGGGTTTCTCCTAGGCTCTTTGGTTTCTTCTAAAAACATGCTAACAGGTGGAATGGCTACTCTACAACTGCCAACATGTGGAAATGTCTGTGAATGTCCAAATGCATGAGTTGCTCTATAATGGCCTGCTGTCCTGTTCCTGCAGTTATTGTTTTATACCCCTCATTTCTTCATCTTCAATTCAATTCAATTAGATTCCATTAAGTAGAGTCAATAATAAGAAATGGGACCAGATGTTTTACTGTGGCAGGCTTCAAAGTGCCTGAAGATACAATTTCAAAATAGCTTTGTTTTTATTATGTAACAATCTCAGCAGCAACCTCATTTCCCCTCTCATCTGTTCCAACCACTCAGCATTCAGCATCACCAGTATACTAATCACCGGCTTGATCATCTGTCATCATCTGCACCTTTTTCTCACTGGTTCATGCCTTAAATTAGATTTTCTAAATGCTTGAATGATCCTTAGGTCACTGTGTGGCTTAACATACAAAAAACATTACTCTGAAACCGCTCAGGTACAAGAAATACAATACAATACAAAAGTCTGGTTCTTTGGAAGCAAACATGAAGAAATGAGGGGTAGCTCAAGACAGCACTATATATGCATTTCCAGACAGTGTACATCTTTCTTTCCTCATTTTAAGAGCCTCAGCTTCAGACTAACTAACATGTTAGTCTGACAAAAAATTGTACTAAATCAAACTTCTCAAACTCATACTAGCATATCCAGATAATATGGTTGGGAGTCAAGCTACTGTACTGTAATTATCCATGCTTTTATCGCTTAGCATCCTACAATTTTTTTTGTCAAGTGTTCGCTGTGTGACATGATAGGTCAACCGGGAAAAGATCTATCACTAACAAGCTGAAAAAACATGCAAACTCCACGCACACAGACCCAAGGTGGGAATTTAACCCAGGAGGTGCAGGGCTACAGTACTAACCACTACGCCACCAGGTAAATAAACAACAACAACAACAACAACAACAAAAGTCCAATCATTGTTCAATGGCATATGAGCATGTTCTCTATACCTACATCTAAATAAATACTTCCAAAAAAGAAGTTACTATTTTCTGTGTAGCTTGTTCATTTGAATCCATTCAGCTGGTTTAATGTAATAAAAAAATTACATGGATATTGTATATATTGTAAAAAAAATAAAAATAATAATAATAATAATTATTATATATATACTGTATATTCAATCAAATTTAATATATTATTAAGTATATTGTTGAATATAAAATTTGTATATATTTTAATATATTTCTCAAT
The DNA here is from genome assembly GCA_028570985.1 of Heterobranchus longifilis. NCBI lineage: Eukaryota > Metazoa > Chordata > Actinopteri > Siluriformes > Clariidae > Heterobranchus > Heterobranchus longifilis. The sequence continues at coordinate 9,889,394 of JAOVVB010000050.1, read as the reverse complement.
ATAGAAAAATTCTTATATGTAGGAATTTTAAATGTATTGTAATATATTAATACAATATATTATTCTGTATATTGTGAATATATATTTTTAATATGAATATCTTTTTTCTGTTAATTATTGATTAGTATCAGTTAGTGTAGCAACAAGGAATATTAACATTATAAAATCTTTTCAATTTACCAGTAGATCAGAACACTAAATCATTTAATTTATTGAAAGTTAATATATAGAGATAATATATTTTCTTTGCATAAGGGTTTGCATGTAAAAACTATTTTAAAAAGACATCTAAATGAAGTAAAATATAAAATTAATAGACATTAAATGTCACTTAACTTTAATTTATGATTCCTCTTGACACCTCTTGAAACTGGCTCCCTTTTATTGCACATCCGACTCAACTTAGCCAGCGTTTGTATGTCCAGGTACCACTGTATAGCTTCCTTTTATGTAATATTGCATCACATTAAAAGAGTAGGAAAATTTATTTTTCTTTTTTTGCAGTCAGCATTTTCTACTAATTTTTGTTGTTGTAGTGACGGCTTGTGTTTAAAGGTTTGTGTTGACTCAACAACGGCAAAAAAATTAGCCTTTAATTAGTCATGGACTATGATTAATCACAATGAATCACAATTTTTAAATAATCAGGTTTACTTTTATTGTAAACATGCAGTGACAAACTGGTTTAAAAGAAACAGATTATGCAGTTTTATAATATCTTAAACATTAACATTTAGCAAATGTTGAATTAAACTCTCTCAAAGAGTAGTCTCCTTGCAGCGGCAATCATATTGTGAGCCCTGTCCGTGACCATGTCCATTATCTCCCTTTCAACTTTGAGAAATTGGCTAGCACATGCTTCGGCAAAATGTCTTTCTTGTGTTTTTAACACGTCCAGAGTGAATGAGTGCGTTTGCCATTTGTCATTGATTAGGTGTGCTGTTACACCGAAGTAGTTATGGTTACTTACTGAGGTCCAGTGGTCTCAAGTAAGTGCAATAAAAGTAGCTTCTGCCAACTGCATCACTTTCACAGCCTTTTTAGTGTCATACAGTTCATGTATTCTTGTAACAGTGTCTAGTTCCCCTCTAAGGTAGCTTGAGGATGTAACTTTGATTTTATCCAAACTTCCATCTAGAAGCTTTTTAGGACGAAGCTTGGTGGTCAGCACACCGGATGATGTTTCCTTAGTAATCTTATTATCCATGTTAAACATGCCATTATCACATAGGGCCGGAAAACCATGCTGTGATTATGGGAAGCTGTTAGGGTCAAACTTTGTCATATGATTAATTGCTTTTAAAAAATAGTAATGTGTTAAAATGTCGCATTAATATTGACAGCCCTAGTTTTAAGTAAAAGTAAGTAAAAATATCTTACCTATAGTAAAATTTATTTAGTACGTCCTTTCAAAGGATTACAATTATAATTACAATTAAATAAGGTTTTATTAAAATACATTTTTACTCATTTATGATTTAAACAGTCGTACGTTGTACTGGCAAACGTTGTTTAAATGTTGTAGTTGTTACAATGTTCACTGTCTGATGCTGTCATTTTTAAACGTGGAAGAATTACTTTGATAAAATGATGTTGAGACTACGTTGAATTAACTATCCAAACACAACTCGAAACTATGAAATTTTAACCTTTATTTGGAGCATTTATGCTAATTAACGTCTATTTGCACAACGACTGACCACATCCATGCTCTCTTCAGTTTCTAATAGGGTTTTTGGGAGATTGGAACTCTCTGTTTCGTTAATATATTACCATGAGGTGCAACTTAGCTCCTAAATTACTCTACTGTAACATGGTGTTTGCTGTATCACGTCCACTTTGGCAGAACAGATCTCACACAATTTTTTTTTTACACTTTTAGCTGGTTTCCAATTTCCTATGTCCTATTACTTTAAAGCTTAAAAGCATTTCCCACCTTGAATTCCAAATCCCAAAGATTCTCAATGGGGTTAAGGTCTGGATTTTGTGGTGGCCAATCCATGTTTGGAAATGATGTCTCGCCTGGCACTAGGCAATATGGGTGCATCACTTCATCTGCCTCTCTGTCTGTAAAATGTAAAATGCCGCTTTTCTTATCCTGACACACCCATCACTCTGGAACAGATTGAATTTTTTTTTTTCGGATTACCCTCATTGATAAGTGGTTTTCTTAAGGATACACAGCTGTTTTGCCCCAAACCCTTGTTTACTTTTTGCAATGTATAAGTAGGAATACTCTTACTTTCACTATTAAACGAAGTTACAGTTTGATTTCACTAAGCGTTTAAGTGATCTCCTCCTATCACGCTAATTCCGTATGGCTTTCCAACTACATTTCTTCTTTGAAGATGATGGGTCACCACTATCCATCCAATTCTTCCAGCTTTTTATAATGTGCTTTATTGTTCTTTACTCATTTGTTGTAAATGATAACAGATACAAGACAACAATTAACAGAGTAACATTTTTGCCACAACCACAGGATATGTCTGAGAAATGTTTAAGAAATGAAAAGCTACTCACCGCATCCGTTAGGGTTAAATAACGTGTTGCAGCTTAACCATATTAATCTCCAGTATATTCCATAGAAGTCTTTTACCTGAGGGTACTCCAGTTTAGCTAAATCCAGGTGGTGACTTTTTTCTTTTGGCCCGGCAGTGTATTTAGAAATAAGAATATGTTTCAAAGTTAAAAAAAAAACAAAAAAAAACAATAATGTAATTAAGAGAAATGTTACAGTAGTTAAGAGTTGCTAAGAGTATTTCTTAATGAAGTAACTGATTGTAGATTAATACATATATTATCTTAGATTTGTGCAGTAGTTCACCTGTGTGTGTGTGTGTGTGTGTGTGTGTGTGTGTGTGTGTGTGTGAACCGCAGAGCTGGAGGTGGCACGGCTCAGCACTGACATGATGCAGACAGATCTGAGGTTCCCCCAGTCAGACGCTTCAGGAAACTTCATCCAGATTCCAGTTAAAACTCTGAAACAGCAAGGACGCAACGGTATTCCACTTTCTCTCTCCTCTCTGTCATTCTCTAGTATTCCCATTACACTCCTCATGTGGTTCATGCTTTCTTTTGTCTTTGCCATATCTATATTTTTTTTTAATTCAGAATTTTTAATAGAAGTCTATTGATTACACTAAAACATTTTGTCTTTTGTGTTTTGAAATTTTATAATAGAATGTACAAAAAATTTTTTTAGCAATTGAGTTTCTCTCTCTCTCTCTCTCTCTCTCTCTCGCTCGCTCTCTCTCGCTCTCTCTTTTGCTCCACGTCTGCTGCATGTCTCTCTACTTTGTTTGGCTAAATGCTGGGTTTGACCACTGTAAAAGCTTTTACATTTCCCTGGCAATCCTGAATGCTTCACTTTGCACCAATGCATGATTACGACAAAGAACAATGGACAAAAACTAAAGCAAACACCTTCCTTGATTAGACACTACCTGATATGGTTTTCAGCAACAAGTGTAAAACATAAGTTAAGTTAGGTTAAGCCTTCATTTGTCACATATATATTACAGCACAGTGAAAGACTTCGCATATCCCAGCGTGACAGGGGTCAGAGCACAGGGTTAGCACAGGGTTGATACAGCACCCCTGGAGCAGATAGGGTTAGGGGCCTTGCTCTATGGCCCAACAGTGGCAACCTGGTGGAGCTGGGGATCGAACCGTCGATCAGTAACTCAGTGCCTTAACCCTCTGATCTACAGTACCACTGCCCCCTTATTATACATGGAAGCGCCTATGAATTCCAAACTTCAGAATGTTTCCCAAAGCTGTTCTTATATATGCAGCACGATGGCTTACTGGTAAGCACTGTCGCCATGAGCCTCCAGGTTCCAGGCACGATTCTCGCATTGGGGTCCATGTTCTCCCCGTGCTTGGTGGGTTTTCTCCAGGTACACTGGGTTACTTTATCTAACTTAAGCAATAAAGTCATCCTGTTTTCTTTCATATACAATGAAACCTCGGATTGCGAGTAACGCGGGTTGCGAGTGTTCCGCAAGACGAGAAGTCTTGGTTTTACGAGTACCGAGTATCATGTATCATGCATGCGCTTCTTGTTTTGATGCCGAGCGTCACGTGATCACAACTGAGGCAACTTTTTTTCTCTCTCTTGCGCTGAGGAATTGTGGGTAATCGTCTCCTCTGCTGGGTCTTAGTGCGCGTCTCTTACTGGTATAATCAACATCCATGCACGCGTGTACTGTTTACTATAATACTGTGACCATGTGTGTGCGCGTAAAACATATTTTATTTTGTGTCTGTATGCGTGTGTGTACAGCGCACGTGTAAAGCAAAAGCAAGTCTCATTAAAGAGGTTAAAGATCCATTTTGTCTCTCTGTATCAGCCTGCTCTTTGTGTTTGCATAATAATATGCATATATAATAGCATATTTTGGTAAAATGCTTACTTTTTAATTCATATTTGCTTTGCGAATATGTCTTCTACAGTTATGTTACAATGAGTTCAAATAAGAATGAAAAAAAAACCTAACTTTAAAAAAACGTATGAATCTTAAAAGGAAGATGTGTGTCGCCTGCCCACTGAACATGCCACTTGTAAAAAATGTAATAGATAATGCACATTTTTAATAGTTATGCTTCTTAACGAAGGTTCTATGAAGGTTTGGTCAAATTTCCCTGAATGGTTTAGGAGGATTTGCAGCTTTAAATAGAAAAAAGGTATGACAAAAACAGAAGCCGCATACACAAAAATACCCTTTTTTTTTTAACAATTTGGAAGAATCAAATAGACCATTCCTGCATGAAAAGTTTACCATTTCTTGAATTGCTCAAACATTTTTTTTTAAAACGCAAAACCTTCATTCATTCATAATGTATAAAAATCAAAGAACTGAGAATCAATCCAATTTGCTGCAAGCACGAAAATTCAAGACCACCATACCTTAAGGTCTAAAACAAAATTCACTCATCAAAACTCGATTGAATTTTTTTCATTTTTAATCTCACCAATGCCTCACTTGCAATTCCTTCATACACCACTAGTGGCTCACAATTTGAATATCCCTGCTCTAAATCAAATTTCCTTTTCTGAATTGTGAGCATTTTCTTTTTAGAAATATCAATATGTAGTTATAGAGAATAACTCATACCTCAAAACATTTTTGGGAAAAAAAAAGGAACTTCCTGAATTCTACTTTAATGATGCTGTAATGTTTGATTCATTCTTCATATGTTAAAGAACATCTGTGTAACTGAATGTTTGTGGTGAAATTTCGGTTTACCTTGGCGAATAGCTGCCAGCAGATCGCTGCGGCCGTCGCTGGCAGGGGCAGGCTGAGGCTTGGGGGCAGAAGGAGCTGAGGGGCCACCTGAAGGAGGAGGGGTAGGAGCTGATGGAGCAAAGCATGGTGGTGGAGGGCCTGGGGGTGGAGGGGGTGGAGGTG
>JAOVVB010000050.1:9867557-9883880 GCA_028570985.1 Heterobranchus longifilis | reverse complement strand
ATCCACTGGGAATCAGGTCCATGCGGTCTCTTAACCGATGATCAACAAGGCCTCTATACCCGATGTGTTGGTGAGGCCATATCTTTGCACGGCTTTTCCATACCATTGTTATGCAGATGACACTCAACTCATTCTCTCCTTTCCTCCCTCAGACATCTCAGATCTTATGGTCTCTCTGGATTACAATTGTTGTGGGCAGTGTCTGAAGTGACTGAAAGGGTGGTCCAATTGTTATCCAGGGAGACCAGAAGATCTGGACAACTCTGGACAACCCACTGTCATTTTCTCCTCTCATTGCTAACCTTACTCACCCTTTTCAATTTCTTTGTTATTTCAAGACTGGACAACTAGCTCCTGGCAGGTCTGCTTCTGTGCACTGTTCATCCACTGCATCTGATCCAGAATGCAGCTGCATGGCTTGTTTTCACCCTTCCTAAGTTCTCCCACACCACCCCACTTCTCCGCTTCCTCCACTGGCTTCCTATGATGAAAACTTCAAAGCACTTTCTTTCTTTCTTTCTTTCTTTCTTTCTTCCTTTCTTTCTTTCTTCCTTTCTTTCTTCCTTCCTCTCTTTCAACCTGTGTGAAATTGCAAACATGATCAGAAACAATAGAAAAAAGTCAGATAATTTTTGCTTTGTTTGTGCACACAAAATATACATTTGTATACAGTATGTTGTCTTAATTCGTTTAAAATGATCCTGTCTGGAATTGTTTTACACTTGCGTGCATGTAAAATTAACATTTGTGCTCATTTCGTCTTTGACATTTATTTTTATTTTTTTTAATTTTAATTTCATTTATCTTGGTTATTTAGATTTTTTTAATGCAGCCCCATACCAGTTGCTTTCTACTTTCTGACATTTACATCCACAGACCTGACAGTGGCTTGACTCTTGTCCAGATGCTATGCAACTCCAACAACCCTTCGCTCTTCCATCATGTCCTGTTCTCATCAGGCAGGAGCTAGGCGTGAGCATCCAGATGGGGGGGGGGCAAGAATGAAAAAACTTCTAATCAGTCAATGAAGCTAATATCATTTACATGTCACATTATATATTTATTTATGCAGCATGTTTAATAAAGTCACATTTTCACAAGTTTTTCCTTTGTTTTGCCTTTAAAGCAGAGGTGCACGTTATTTAGTTTGAAGATTTCTTACAGATTTTGTTAAAGTTGTTTACTTTCTGACTTCTGCATTACTGAGTCAGAACGAAATCATGTTATATTTCCAAACATTACTTTTCCAACTAAAAAGTTACGGAGCAAAAAGTTTATATGTCAGTAAAGAAAACAGCACATTACATAACAGATCAGTTTTCAGACAAAAAGTAAAGAAGGCTGCTTGGTTGTGCTGCAAGAAAGCAGAAGGAGTGCGACAATCAGATTCTGCAGAAGAGCCGCGAGAGACTTCATGATACTCAGTAAAACTGAACATTTTATACCTGGCATTACTCAACCTCCTCTTTTAAACAAACTGTTTCCACAACAGATATTGACTTTCTTTAGTTAAATGCGGAACTGTCGTGTTGTTTTGTTTACGGCTACAAAGCTAACTAGGTTCTAACACAAGGCTGAATCCCAAAACCCGCTCTAACCCCTGATTTAGGGCACTACTTGGTGTGTGGAACAAGAGATTGTAAACCCTACATAGCGCCATTTACCATTTAACACTAAATCTCGTAAGTTTCTCAGGACTGTCCACCACCTCTATGGTTTATTCTGCTCACCTTTTGGCTACATAACATATAAAAATTTTTTTTAGCCAGTATTATATAAAATTGCTAATTTTTAAATAAGAACAAAACTTTTGAGACTTAAATTTAGTTTAGATTTTTGTAAAAAAAAATTCATAATTTTAAGACACAGAAAAAAATTACTAAAAATAAGAAATTGTCTTTGAATAATAATAATATAACTAAAAATTCACAAAATGAAAATAAAATCAGTGTTTTTGAGTTTGGAAATTTTGAGATTTGTATTTAGAGTTCAGAAGGAAATGTATCAACATAAGAGTTAACAACTCAAAAGTTTCTAAACTCCATGGTTGTTCCTTATTTTTTAACAATGCTGTAAAGGCTTCATAACCAAATCTAGTTGGTTTCTCTAAATGAACTTCTCCTCTGCAGCAGAGGTCAGTTTTGGTCTTGCTCTCCTGGGAAGGTCTTCACGAGAGACAGTTTCATCATGGTGGGTTTTGCAAATGCACTTAACACTACTGTCCTTGCAAGAACAATCCCAGAACCACTGACCTACTGTACTGTACATGTCTTAACATAACAACTAACTGTGGTTGTTGGTGTTGTTACATAATTATTTACTTTCATATGTGTTATTTCATAGTTTTGAAACAATCCAGTATTGTACTAGAATGTTGAAAATAAATCATTAAACAAAAACAAAGAAAATTTGCAAGTGATCCCAAATTTTTGAACGGTAGTGTATTTATGTAATGTCACACGGGAAAAAAAACTAACTGTTATGTGACATGTACAGAATTTAGATATACAAAGTTAAATTTTATTTTCTACATTATAGAACAATACTGGATTTTAATTGAGAAGGTGTGTCCAAACTTTTGACTGGTGATCTATCTGTGGTACCTTCAATATGTATAGAGTACCTTTAACAATGACTCAATGTATAGAATTAAGGGGTTAACTGTCAAGCATAGCTTATCTTATCTATTCTTATTCTTGAATATGAATATCTTTTTTTCTGTTAATTATTAATTAGGATTAGTTAGTGTAGCAACAAGGCATATTAACATTATAAAATCTTTTCAATTTACCAGTAGATCAGAACACTAAATCATTTAATATATTGACAGTTAATATATAGGGAGATATAGTTTCTTTGTGTAAGGGAAGTGGACCAAGTATATTCAATCATTTCTCTTCTAGGGTTTAAAACATTAAACACCAAAACATTTAGGAGACATAAATAATTCTGCTATTAAAATGAACCATCGTACATGAGTTATCCATGTGAATACAATTACAAAGTGTGTGTGTTTAACAACACAAGCAGCTCTTGAATCCCAGTAAATACCATCAAAAAATGAGGTCCTGGAAAATAAATAGCCAATAGTGCAGTGGTTTTCCTGTATTACTTCTAAACATCATTGACTGTCAAACTGCATTTCTGCCATGCAGACAGAAAAGGATGACTTTATAATATACCATCAGATCTCATTCTTCCTAAATCACTGTGACATAATATTATGTGATGCAAACGGAGTGGCAAATTTATTCAGAAAGGAGGTGCACTTTAAGAAAGCTTTTTGTTTAAATCCACAGGAAGGAGATGAATGACGAGATTTGTAAAGCTGCTTCCTCTTAACTTGCTTCCATGTCCTCATCCTACTCCTCAGTGCTTCCTCACATTTCAGCATCCAGATCATGGCTTGGCTCTATACTCTCCCAGACTCCTCAGACTGGGCCTCATGGATTTGTGGTTCCTCTGTTATGTTCTCTACTAAATGATGTCAGTAGTGGCATTTGCTGATGTGAAAGGGTGACTTGAGGATACTTGGCTTGCTCATTAATTCCTGCAGTGTAGTGGTGAAAAGGTGAGTTCTGACATTCTTTCTTTTAAAAAGGGGGTCTCTGCTTCTTGCCCCACTTCTCTGGTACTTTGTGCCTCAATCAAACTTCCTGGCCTTGGACTTCCCTTTTTGTCTGAATTTTTCAAATGGACTAGAGGAGACTGTGGGAGTTTTAACAGTGAATTTAGAGCCCGAATCTGACAGTGAGGATAGAAGCACCACTTGGCACAGCTTAAAACGTCTGCATGACACTTTCTTGATTTGAAAAGTCCTACTGAAGACATTTGGGAACTGAAACGATTTTTGTTCAGAGAAAAAAAATATACAAGTGATAGATTAAGCTTGTGTTCATTCTGTACTGTGAAACTGTAGCGCTAGTCTCTCAGAGCAAGTTTGAAATGTATGTTCATGCATATCTTGCCATTTTATATACACAAATTAGCTCCAAATTATCCTAAATCTGCCAAAACATTAACAATCTTGTAAAGAGCACATTGTGCTCTATGCTGGACGTAGTGCGAACTCGAGAGTGCGTTCCAATTTAAGACTTTTACCACCTACCACTTACCGCATCCACAAAGCATCATTATATATACTTTTATGCGTAAAAAGTCATGATCAGGGATTAATCAAAAAGGAAATAAGCAGGTGAATAAGTTGTAGACTATCAACATAATTAAATACAGAATTAAATACTATTAGGCAATGCTGGAAACTAATCAATGACAGGGTTGTGTGACATAAATTTGATTATCCAGAGTTTCCACAAAATGCTATACTGTATATTACAGCAATTTGTGAACATTTACATTTTTATTCATTTATAGTTATAGTTAATGTGGATTAGTCAGGAAAAATGAAATGTCTGTAGCCTGTAGACTTTCCTGTGGTGGAAAATTCAATGACTAACTTGACTGCAGCTGTTAAAAATGCTGATACAAGGGAAATTTTTTTAAATGTTACATAAATGTCTTTTCACAGAAAAATTATATTAATAATCTGTTTGCTTGGGGCATCTGCCAAACAAGTCCCTGTGTAAGTTACTACAAAAACAATGCATTATAATGCGCACATTAATATAAACTGATAATCTGTCTTGCATCTTACTATAGTCTCAGACATACTGCTGTATAAGAAACAAATATGAAAAATCTGAATATAACTTTTCATGTTACAACATATCATGCAACTGTATTTTTCCAGAATAGGTTAAAAAGTTTTCTTAAAATAGGTTTAACTGACTTCCATCATAGATCCAACCATTCTTTGTGCAGTTTTTCTGGGATTTTACTGCAAAGGTTGGGTGTGAGCACGTGTATGTGTGAGTGTGTGCAGTATCCACGTCCCCACCAATGGTGGAGGAGGGCCAGACCCCTTTCCCCTCTTCAGGGATTAAACGCATTGAAAAGAACTCTTTGTGTCGGTGGAGCTGGAATAGCTGTTGAGCCTAGTGTCTTTGGGAAACAAACAGCCAAAGTCAACGGAACATTTGTGCAATTGCCCACTCGAATGCAGCACTCCCAAAATGCCCCGCTGCCCCATACAGCTAATTAAGGGAACAAGGGAAAGTCTGACTCCTCAGGAACCTCCAATAACAGAATCCCAGCCAGGCATGTATTAGTCAAGCGTTTTCTTTATGCATCATTTATGCCTGCACTATCATAAAAAGTGAAAAAGTGCTTTCTTTCGTATCTATTGTTATCATATGTGGTATTTATTGTTTTTATTTGCAAAGTGGTTTTGTTAACATGTCCTCCCTGTGGTCATATCAATCAGTGGTATGGACAGTAAGAGTTTGCTGATACACCACTGGTGCCTTGTGTTCTCCTTTTTTTGTGGATGTGACATGGATAGCTGCAGCCACACCTTTGAGAAAACCCCTCAGAAATGACATAGATCCAGTTTTAGTGTCCAAAAAAGTTCACCCCAGTCTGGCTTCACAGGAAACAGCCTGCTGCAGGAAGTCTACATATAAATACACTAGTCTCCTGTTTCCCCGTTCTTGTTATGTTTACTTTTTCGTTTCTCCTGATCTCACATTTCCCTGTTATATTGTTGCACAGGACATTCCTCCATTGTGCTGTTCCTACCACGAGTCTGTAGTTATGAAACATATTGGAATCTCATTGGAGACATGAGCAAATGAGACAATGGCAAAAGTTAGGGAATCCCTCAGTGATCTATATGTGAAATTGCTGTAAACAAGATTAAGAATAGACAGATATGATTTTGACCATTGTTTGTTGAGAATATCATTCAATATATATTAGAATGACTAGATTTCAAGGATTTCACATTTATCATTTGGTCTGATCTGTAAAACTAAAACACTTATCTGTTTAAAATGAATACACTAATAAATAATGTTGTATGAGCATCTTAGTCAATTAATCATTTTAGTTGCAATCAAGAGTGTTGCACATGAAAATGAATTATTGCCTCATCCAGCCAAATGAGAATGAAAATTTTGCATAAAAAGTATCTTTTTTTTCCTTTTTCCTATTTACATTAGCATTTTTCCCTCTCTGCATTCTTTCTACTTGGCTGGTTTAGCTTTTGTTTCTAGTGTCCCATAATGGAAGCTCATATATTTAACTAGCATAAAAAAAATGCATACAGAACTCTTTGATGTATCTTTGATGGTGAAAACCTTCTTTGACCTTTCTGTTTATGGGGTCTGCACAATCCACAGACAACTTCCTTCTTCTTCCTCGTGGGATGAACCTCTGTCTTTAGAAACTCAATAAACCTCAGTGAGGGCAGAATACCAGAGATTCCATTAAGCATTAAAAACAGCATCAGGTCTTCTTACAAGCCTAATTATATTTTATTGTCTGACCTGCACTGAAGCATTTAAGTGGAAAAAAACAACTTAAAAAAAAACCAAACTCTTGTCATGGTTTTAGAAATATGTATGCTCTGTTTTTAAAAAATGAGAATGATGCTTCTTTACCATAATGGGTTTTTGTATGTCATCCAAAATTCATTACATAACCTGAATGCACAAATTGGTGCCTGCATGGTTTTGTTTTTCACTAGACACAGTCAGTGACATACCCATTTTCTCCTTCAGCAGTTCTGTCACATAGTTGTGGAGTGGTCTAAAATAGAGAATGCACTTAACTGCCCACATCGTTCCCTGGGTATCAGTGTGGCTATAATCATATACTCACAGAAATGGCAAGTATGTCTCTTTTGCCGCTCAATATCCGGGGTACGTGTGGTGTCCTGCATAATTCAGATTCCTCCCCCTGTATGAATCTTCTCAAGCTTGGCATATAAAAACAAGAAACAAAGACCTCAATACCCCCCCAATACAGCCAGTATTTGCAATAAGAGCCGTGTAGCCGGGGTTTCTTTGCTTAAACCGTGACACTTGATTTTGTGATGCTTTTCATTTTCATGCATATTTACCATACATGTCATGTTGTTTACATGTTTACCTGAGATTACCACTTTACTACATCATCTATAATTAATCAACAATAAAAATAAGCTAGACAAAGAAGCATGTGTGCTCTGTGCTCACCACAAGGTGGAGGGCTTGGATCAGACAGCTGTAAAAGAACAATAACTACAGGGTGGGGTGGGGGGGGGGGGGCCTTAACACTCCCAGTCTGTGCTCGTATTCCTTAAGCCTAGCTGAATTTCCAGTGATGGATAACCCGCATTCTATTATGAGACTACTGCAAGAACAATCTTTAAAAGCATATCTTCTATATTTCCATTACCTGATCTTTCTGAACCTCTTGTTTTTATTTATTTTTTTGCTCACCATTTCATGAGCAGGCAGTGTATGATTTCAAAGGGGAAAATTCCATTAACTAGGCAGCAGGAGTACACTGAAGTCACTTAATCTCAGTGGGATTGTCTAATGCTCTCAGCATGGTTTAAAACCACTGCTGACGATTATGAGGCAGAGGATCGAGCAGTAATATATCCACATTCCTAGCAGTGTTATCACTTCTTTCCTCCAGAAGAGTCCCTGCTCTCCTTTAAGTCCATGTGGCTGCTTCTCAGATAAGCAGGTTCCTGTAACCCCCTGCTCCAAGACTTTGACGATTGCATGGGAGCTGGGATTGAGGATCACCTCTAGGATTAAGAATGTAAAATTATTTAGCATTAAGATTAACTTTTGGTAGTAAAAATGTGCATCCTGTACCTATATTCATTTGTAGGAAAGATATTCAGTAGGTACCACTTAATAATATCTTCAGAATGTCACCACATTTATGAAGATAAGATACAGCACTCATTAATGTATATTGACACATCATTTTGCTCGGGTCACAGATTTGCTCTGATGTAGGTTCCTGAGATCTTTTTTGTTTTTTCAGAAATGACTAAAACTTCAACATGTAAGACATATTTATTCTAGTATTTCATGAGTTTGATCATGTCATTGGAGATATTGAATGAGAATGATGTGTTTTTTTTTGTCACATACTGTACCTACTGTACATTCAGGAATCCCCATAGTATCATCATGAATCATCCTCACATTTCATGCTTCACATCAATTTGAGTAAAATATGCATTTTTCTTTTTTTGTCGTTTCTTATGAATGGGAAAATGCAAATACTGCCTTAGGTGGCGTTTTACCATATGGAATGGACTGGTAGTGCTTATATTTTGTCTATTACGTTTCTACAGTAACAATATTGTACACATTGGATAGCAATTAAGGTGCAAGCTGCAAGGTGTGTGCGTTGGAAACTGAGTTATATATATATATATATATATATATAGTTATAAGTGCTGTTGAATTCTGATTTTAACATGTTGTTGATGAATTGATTAATTTTCTATTACACTTCCTGTGAAAGTATGCTACTTGCAAGACAAGTCACAGGTTTATATTAGCGAGCTTGTTAACAGTGTGGCAGACACTCCATATAAACAGATTAAATGTAATTCTTGAAACGATGAAGCTTTCTTTGAGGACACAATTATTTAGCCTTTTTAAAAGAACACTCAGTGCCAGAGCTCTGTAACAATCCGAGGTAAAAACTGTAACTTTAATATTTTCACTATGTCTGTGGGACAGTGGGGTTTGTGCTTTCTCTGTGACACAAGCTGCATTTTCTGTCTCATTAATTTTAAGAGAGACAAAAAAAGATGGTGAGGGAACAACTTTTTATAGCTGTTATAATGGAAGGGATTCACCAGAACTAACTAATTAACTAACATTAAACATATCTTGATATATAAATATTTGTTAGTGTTGATATACTGCTGAGAAATATCACATTTCAAGAAATAACTTAAAGATGGTAACACAAGCCTGTCGTTGATTACATTACTGCTTCCTTAACCATACAGCTGCTTTACAGTAAAACTAGAATACTAGCTTTAAATAGCTGATTCCAAACAGCCACTAATGAAAACAGCTCAAGGCCGTTCCCAGACGCGTATAACCTCATGATATCTGAAAGATTTATGAGAGTGTGAAAATTCTTACAATGACTCTTTTATTATTTATTATCGTCTTTGTTCTGTGAACAACATCAACCCAGCTGGACTGTATTTCATCATAAAATGATGACTAATTTATTTATTTCTTTTTGTCTGAATTACATGACTTACAATCAAAACACAGACTGTGCTGTATGTCCAGAGTATGGTTGTGTAAATCAGAAAAGAAGCTGTCCATATGCTCGTTATAGCCCAAATGTTCTCAGGCAATGAAAGAACGAATGCGTATTAGCCATGTGCGCTTCACATTGTTATGTCTTGGTGGTGTCCTCACTTTGTTGTGGTTTTATACCAGACCCACATGTCTTGCTATAAGATCTTTTAGCTCTTTCTTAATACACACACCAATTACAAAGACAACTGTCCAGCACCTGAGACATCTCAACTCTTTATGCATAATGGTTAATAACTGCAAGCTACCAGCAAGAGCAGTTCATCATTTAGATGGTTGTTTGTGAGAACTGAAACAAACTAGTGTGAAGAATCCGGAAAGGTGAGGAGTATATACACTGATGATAAGCTCTGGTCATGAATGGGCTCTGGAGTGAGATCAAACCCAGCCCTGATTGGAAGAATCTGCTATGAGACTACAATAGTCTCTCATTGTAGGAACTCTAGTGACCCATATACAGTGGCTTCATTGTTCCTCCCATGCAGTTTTGCACATTTGCCATGTCTATGCTTGAGTTTCAGAAGTTCCCATTTGCTTAGCATCATCCTCTGGCTTTTTCTCTTTCTTCTCTGCTGTTTTCGACTTGATCTCTAGCTCCTGTTATCAGGGATTCGGCTAGTGGGCTGGAATGCAGGCTCCGGCTCACTAAAGCATGTACAGGCAGGTCGGCACTGCAAAAGTCTGCTCTTCTTTGCTCTGAATGGAGAGCAGCCTGACAAACGGATTATAATACACACAGTTTGAATGTTAGTTTGCTGCAGAATGGTTAAGGAGACACTTGGTTGAAGGACCACCAATAAGATATGGTGAGAGTGCATTGCTGGACCATAGGTAAACTTAATTTTTGCTTTAAGTAAAGTATATTGCATAGCCACTATCTATTTGTTAAAATTATTTTTTTGGTATTTGAAATTTTTACTTATTACGTACTACAAGATCCTTGTTTTCCTGTTGTTGTGTGATTCTTTTGTGACTTTGGTGGTTTGCATACATTTTTGTCTAATATGTATTATTATTATTTTTTTTTCATGTTATTATTCATCTTTCATTGTTATCTACCACATTTACAGTGACGACTAGTGATCAGTGGATTTAAGTTCAAGATGGCACTCTTATTAACCAGCTATTTCTTTTATGACATAAAAAGAAATACTGGTAATTGGTAATAATTGGTAATAATTACTACATTTAATCCATACAGCTTGAGTCTTTTACATATGAATTCACCACAAGCCTTTTTCAGGAAAGTGTTTTCTCACTGTCTCCAGATTACAGCGATCACTCTATATAGGTCATGAACAAATATAGCCATTTCTGAACCTGCCTTTGTTTTTATCTGCTTTGGTAAAAAGGAAAATCTGAGCCAGGATTGTGAGTAAGTCAGGAGGAATTCCAGGGGAGGGCGGCATGTATGTGTGGGTTTACCAGGGCTCGGTAGAGCTCAGCTGAGAACTGGAGAATGTTGATACAGTTTATATGAATGGTGAAATCTGAAGCATCCTTGTGTAAAGGTTTTTTCATTAAGCTATTAAGGAGACACCGCAGTTTTTTTTTGGTTTGTTTTTTTTAAACCCTGCTGTTAATTACGTTAAAATTGAGACAATAAAAAATCTTACATGAAAAAACAACATTACTTACTGTAGTGTGGAGGAAATTACAGAAACTTAGCACATAATTGTCTATAAGAACACCCAAACAGGGAGCTGATGAACCGTCTTAATACGAGGAAATGTTTTACTGACAATTCATGGATGTGTCTTTTTTATCACTTTTGCTCAGTCAAAACAGAAGTGTTGCAAATTTCTCAAGGCTGTTCTTCATGTTCCACAGGATGCTCAGATATTAGGGGAAGAAACAAATAACACAGAAGACATGGACCGTGTGAACAGAAACACACCTGTTAATGGCAGACAAACTCATCAGGTGCTACAGGTGAGTCTGAGATTATATACTCCACTGCATAATCTCACAGTATAATTGTCATATGTAGATTTTTTCCCACTATATTGCTGTACTGCTGCAGACCTCAAGATGAAATGAACAATGGTGATCATAAAAGCAACTATAATATAATATTATTTGTATTCACTCATGTACTCTAAGTATAGTGTACTTTTATGTACTTGATCTTTAAACTATTAAATGTTACAGAACAATTGCATGTCTAATCCATGTATACATCATATACACAATACCAGTCAAACGTTTGGATGCTCCTCCTAATTCAATGGTCTTTCCTGATATTTATTTATTTCTAAATTGTAAAATCAATAAATCTAAACGTGTGTCCAAGCACATTAACGATACACATTAAAACAAAGCAGATTTACAGAAATCTGTATGTACTGTAGATTGAAGTCAGTGACATCTTCCTCAAATGACATTAAAAAAAAAAACAGTCTCCAAAGGGAACCAGTTCTTTTCTGAGTGTCACTAAATTGTGGAATACTACATTATTATTATCATGTATATTATAATGAACATTAATATATAATATTCTCATATAGAGAGTCAAGCATGTGTAGAGTTAAATAAACTTAAAAAAAAAAGGATGAGGATGATGCCAACACAATGCATTATGTGAACATAAAGAAAATCAGTACCACATTAAAAAAAAATTTTAAGCAATGGTGCAGATTAGGATATATCACTGGTGTGTGGGAACATTACAGTTGGCATATTATTAGAGTACAACACCTTGTGCAAGAATCACTGTAACAAGAAACATGAAATAACAGGAAAGCTTCAGGACAATGATGTCACTGCAAAAGAACACGCTTCAGCTTTTCCATCACACTGTCACCATGACAACAAAAGCTCATTCAGCTTCAAATTTCCAGGTCTTTTTTTTTTTTTAGCTTATAAGGAGAAGGGAAGGTGTGAGGCTGTATCCTCACAACCCCCCTGATTCCTACTTAAATCTTATTTAACAAGCTATTGAGAATATTTTGATACAAGCTATAGCTAATATGTAGTTGTAACGATTGAAAACAGTCTAACCACTGTTCGCACGGTCCATGTCTTCTGTGTTATTTGTTTCTTGTTTCACCAAGATATTTATTCAGACTGATGTCTTTTCTTCCACAGAGCACTCCACTGGACCTAATAGAGACAGGGAAGGGGCTTAAGGTTCAAGCAGAACGTCCCCATCTGGTCAGTCTTGGGAGCGGCCGTCTCAGCACGGCCATCACATTGCTGCCCCTGCCTGAGGGTAAGTTCTACAGGATGTTATTTATAATTAATTTAAAACTGCTAACATGTACAACTCTATACCAGCATACAGGTGTAAATTCTGTTTTTGAGAGAAAAGAATATGGAGTGATATCCTCCATGGTATTTTATATTTTATAGACATACTTCTAGAAGAATGTACGCTACAGCTTGTTCTCCAGAATCCAGCAATGTAGCTTTGACCATAAATTTATCCCTGGGCAACAGCAAAAGTAAATAAATAAATAATGTATATCCTCGTTATGATGATTTTGTGAGACATTGTTAATTATCTTTGACATTACCCAGCAACCAACCCAAACCCCTCCATACTCACAGAATAAAAAAAAAATAAAATTAAAATTATAATTTTACCAACATGCATTTATGCAGACACTGACATTTTAGATTTTTTGTAACATATTTGCCTTGGACAAAAACTACAGAAAAATATCTGGCATAAAAAATGCCATGTGGCTGCAGGCCTACACTGTCTGCCTCTAATAATGTCACATGCCTGTCCTGCCATGGAGGTCACATATTTTCTGCCAGTAGAGTTTTGGAGTTTATATCAGGCTGCACTATGGTACTGTTCCATGAATTATGCCTGAATTATATCAAATATTCAAATAATGATATGCAATTATCTGTGTCTGTGTACATTCCAACCTGGCAAAAATATTCTAGCAAGCAGACTAGTTACTCTAAATTACGCCTAGCTGTGAATCCATCACACAATGTCCATATACCCAGACTTATATTAAAATTACCCCCCCCTTCACCTTTCACCCTCTCCTCATCCTCCCTCCTCCAACTCGTGTCTGAAAGGCTAATAACACAACAAGTCATGATAAGCATGATAGTGTCATCACCCCATTTGTTCACAGTTCTGCAGCAAGAAAATACCTTGTAAAATACCTTCTGCTTAAAAAAAACAATTTCATACCTGTCCATCAAGTTCTCCTCCAGCTGCCTGAAACTATCAGGTCTTTTCGTACTACTCCTTTATCTGGCCGTCTATAGAAAATGCATGGAGTGTTCTGGAACATGTTCATAAGCTTTCATGTTAATATTTATTTTATTTCCATATAAGGATGGCCTGGTATGTCAGTATGATGGTGTGTCTTGAGGGAAAAAATTCAGTTCTGCTAATGTTACTCTTATGCTATATCAGAATAAAGTATTTCAAGTTGCATCATGTCCAGTAGAAATAGATGAAAAATCTATTATGTTACGTATCTTTTGTGTGACAATTGATGAATTACCTTTTATTTATTTATTTTTAACCTTTAGTTATGTAATGTAGAATAAAATAGTGACTCCTCCTAGCCTGAGGTATTCCACATGTCCTGACTTATCTAAGTGATAAACTAAAGGAGATTGAACAGCACCAGCAAGAGAAAGGAATGTGATATTTATCCTCCTTGCCAGAGTTGTATTTGTTTATCCTGGCCTGGAGATGGACTGCCATGTCCTGACTCTAGGGTTGTCATGTCTTGTAGTGAGCACTTCATGATTCATTCCTCTTAGAGAACTGGCCAACATTTTTCTTCAGTGTGGTCTTACATGAAATGAGTCCATTGTGACTAATGCTAGGTGTGGAAGTTTGTTTGCTTCAGCTTACATAGTGAGAAACTGTACATGCCATGTGAGTATGTGAAGCAAAGGACTTCATCAATTGTATTTTTGCTAAATACAGTAGCTAATAACATTTATGTACCTCAGTAAAAATTATAAAACATTTCAGATGCTTCTCTGGAATGTTTTTAACATTAGCGTCTTTGACATTATGTTTGCCATCTAATAATGTAGGTCCTGCTTAGCCAATCCTACACCAATCCTATTATATATAGATTTAAAAATCTACAAACTTTCCTGAGGTGAAATATATGTTACGTTCACATTACCAGGATTTAAATTACATTTTTACCCTAATGTGACACAAATCTGACATTTTACAATCAATTTTGTATGTTGTCCTAGATCGGAAATATATCTGATATGTGGTCATGTGGGAACGGTCAGATTGGAATGCATGCAACTCTGCACATACGTAGGGTGCTAATGTCATTAGTCATAGCAGTTTTAGCAATAGATACTAAACAAGCTAAAATGAGATGTCTGGTTTTCTCTGTTCTTCTGGACCTCAGTTAATACAGCTGACTGACTGCTTGCCATCCCTCAGAGCAAAATTCCAAGCATATTCTTGCTAAAATTTTATCCATTGTTTGAAATGAATGACTGGTCACACAAATATGAGGTGTTTTAACCCAGATGGTGTGCGCATCAGTCCACATTAGAGCCAGAATAAAAGTCACTTAAAAGTGAGAGTAATTATGAACTGTCATGACATGCAAATCTGATCTGACCAACAAAATCATAATTGTAATCGAACAATGTAGTAACAGCCATACTGTATACTCCTTTTAATGCAATCGGTATGGCCAAAAGATTGCAGACACCTGACCCATACAGCAAAGTATAGGTCATCTCTGCACAACTGTATAGTGAAGGTTTGTATTCTGTAGCATTAAGATTTCCTTGTAGTGGAAGTAAGAAAGAAGAAAGAAACCTGTTACAGCATAACAAAGCAAACTCCATGAAGACAGGGTTTAGAGTTGAAGAACCCCAATCTCAACCCCATTGAACATCTTTGGGATGAACTGGTACTCCGACTTTGTATAAGATCATCTTCCCAGGCATAAATGCCCAACCTCTTGCACACTTTAAACAAACACTTAAGCTAGCAAGCTTTTAGACATCTTTAGACAGACTGACTGCAGTAGTCTGGCTCTAATATTACCTTTGCAGGCAGACAGTCAAGGCAAGGTTAGGTAGTAGCTTAAATAAAATCTCTTCTGTATTATTTTGGTAAAGTATATTAAAATTTTATAAAGTGGAGATGTCAAAAATATAATATCTTTATATGCTGATCAACCATAACATTACATCATTAAAAAATTAAGCCCGACATTGTGTAGGTTCCCTTTGTGCCACCACAGCTCTGACCCTCAAGATATGGACTTGTTTGTCCAGAACACCCATTGGATGCTCAATTGGATTGAGACCTGGGGAATTTGAAGGCCGGATTAACAACCTTAATACATCTGTATTTACTTTTTTTTTCAAGAAAAATTGTTTTTTTTGTTAATATTGTTAATTTTTCTTATCTATAGGAACGGACAGGTTAGCCTTTGCATAGGTAATAGGTATAGGTGAGCCTTGAGTGCCTATTATCCTCTCTCCAGATGGCTGTATATACTTGATGATCAATGTTAACTTTTTAAGGTTTTAATTTTATGGTTGACCAATCAATATTATTGTGCATTAAGAGTAGCGCAAAATGTACTAAATTTGGAAGTTTTGTTTGTTTAGGGACGACTACACTTGGCCATGGATCTGTGGACATCAACATCCAGGGCCCTGGAGTTGCAGCACAGCACTGTTTCATCGAAAACAAGGCTGGAATAATCACATTAAATCCCTGTGGAAATCAGTGTGCCGTGGATGGACTTCCAGTCAACAAGCCTGTACGCCTGTCTCAAGGTACGCCTAACACGATATACAGTTGCTTTCAATGTCAATCATCTCTACACAAAAATTATTCATATTATAAACTGGAAGATGTTTCACTGCTCATTGTCATCAGAATGTGAAAAGATTAGATGGACATGCTAAAATCAGACCTCAGGAAGGTGTAAATGCAGTCTGAGCATTACCATGACATTCTTAATAATGAACATTGTGGGATGTACCATATTCTGGTAAAATTTGCATATTATTATATTATATTATATTACATTAATGCAAGGTAATATGTGTAATGCTCATATTCAAATAACAAATGAAAAAAGACTTTAGCCAAGCTACAATCAAACTTTAAATTGAAACCTGATATTGTCGGTTTAATTTTTCATCA
>JAOVVB010000050.1:9829065-9841787 GCA_028570985.1 Heterobranchus longifilis | reverse complement strand
AATTCAATTCAATTCAATTTTATTTATATAGCGCTTTTAACAATGGTCATTGTCTCAAAGCAGCTTCACAAAAATGATAATAATAATAATAATAATAATAATAATAATTTGAGCTGTCTTAACAATTCAGCTTCGATTAGTGTGTGCCAGTTCATGTGTGAAAATGATTTCGCATGCTCCCAAATTTTCAATTGCAGTCTTGGAGTATACCCAGGCAATCAGGGAAGAAAAACTTCATAGATTTGAGAACCTTCTCATTAAGGTTGTCAGCTGACTTTATTTTATTACCACATAAAGTTGCTGAACATAGACCTGACCAACTGAAACAACCCCAGATCATAACACTGCCTTCAGAGGCTGGTACAGTGGGCACTGTGCATGATGGATGTATTTGCTTCTTACCCTGATGCACCCATCACTCTGAAATAGTCATTCTGGACTCGGACCACATGATCTTTTCCCATTGCTACAAAGTCCAATCTTTATGCTCCCCAGCAACCTAAAGCCTTTTTCCTGTTAGTTTTACTAAGTGTAAAGTATTGCAGTGTTCCTTCCCTTCAAGGTGGGCCTGAGAGACCCAGAGAGACAGCTGTCCTACTGAGCT
This sequence comes from Heterobranchus longifilis, assembly GCA_028570985.1. Lineage (NCBI taxonomy): Eukaryota > Metazoa > Chordata > Actinopteri > Siluriformes > Clariidae > Heterobranchus > Heterobranchus longifilis. Next base: position 9,841,183 of record JAOVVB010000050.1, on the reverse strand, counting down.
GAGACTGTATTCAGAGCCAGAGCAGTTGGAGATCGGAGCCATACAGCTCTGTTGGCACATGAGAAGTGTGTTTGTCAGCACTGAAGAAGGAAACACGCTGCTCAGTTTACTGCCGGTTATCTCTCGGTGTCTCATTTCAGTGTTATGGGCTGAAGGGTCTGATAAGAGTAGATATATACAGCATCATTTCCGTTTCATTCTGCCCCTGCCCTATTGGTGTCTGTGCCTGCTCTTACTCATAATCCAGGCCCAGAGGAAATTAAACTGTTTCTTTGCTCTGAAACGAATTTTCCGTTAGAAGACACGAAAGTCACTGATGTTTTGCCAGATGTGTCCCTTTACAGAGTTCATTGGTTGCTCCTCTTGTCACTTATGCATCTATGGATGTGTGAGAATGGAATGGAAAAGATGGTGGATTGTCCTGTTATGTTAGCGGTGTCTGCAGTCTTATCCACAATATGCCAGTGTGGCTTCAGATGTTTGTTCCAACCCAGCAGGAGTTGCACCTTCTACTGCTTGTTTAATCAGTTCATCTTGGTCTTCAATCAGCTATCAAGTCTGCCTGGAATGAAAGCCTGCAGACAAACTGGCCCTTTGTAGATAAGATTGAACTTGTGCTATACTATGAGAGGCATGTGGGTCCACTTGTCTCCTTCACAGTAATTCAGTACACTGCAATACAGAACAAAAAGTTATATACTTTGGTTCTAATTAGGGTGGTCTTCCAGAATGACTCCTGCATCATCAGGTCCCAAATGGTTCTCGGAATGGTGATATTTGTGCACAAATGATGTGAATTAAATGCTTTGCTTTGGGAATTTTTGACCAACTCATTAGATGCTCTCCATCATCATCAGAACTTGAGCTGTGTGATTAAAATTGATTAAACCAGTTATCAGTTGGTTGTTGGTTGGTTCAATTAAAGTAATTGACTAATCAGTTTTCAATGCATTCACATCTACTCGCATTTTGTACTGCTTCTTCTTATTTTATGGGCAGTTGGTGCGTTACCGCCACCTACTGGACCGGATATTTATGGATTTATCACATTTAAACAATCAACAGCACATGTTTAGCAGAGTTTCATGGTTTATTAGATACTTTAAGAATGGTTTTTAATACTTCTAAACATAGAAAATAAAGTTACAGTTACGATTCGATTCATGCTGCTGAATCGAATCGAACTGATGAGCACAGTCCCTAAAAATCTAATCAAATTGACCAACAGCTCTAATTTAAATACAGTGTAAGTTGATTTAAAAGACGCCTTTTTAAAAAAAGCTATATCTGTTAAAAATTTTAAAGACTTCTCAAAGTAATCTTAAGTCATCTCTGTTATAACTGTACCAAATGTCATGTACTGCTGCCCTCATGAAAGCTTTCACTCCTGCACTGAGTGTCGCTTATGTTTTGTTCCTTTTTCTTCCCAGGAACGGCAGCGACTAGAGACCATTCTGCACCTCTGTGCTGAATACAATAAGAACGATGGGCCGAACGTGATGGGCGTGTCAAGACCCACCATGACACAGATGCAGCGGGAGAGTGACGAGGAGAATCTGAGAGAGGAGTGTAGCAGCACAGAGAGCACACACCAGAACATGAGGACACCACACAACCTACAAAATGGAAATCACAACTCACAGGTCACAACTTTTCCTTCACCCACATTTTTTTTAAATGTGTGTGTATGCATTAAAAAATTGGTGTTTGGTAAAAACAGAAAAAAAAATCATGACAGAGCATGGCTTACACGAAAAAAGTAAAGTAGACTATGAAGACCGAACTTTCAAAGATGAATGGACAGATATTTTTATTCTTTCTTTAGAAAGTTTAAAACCAGTTTGTCACATACTGTATGTTCCTAAACCATGGTCATAATAAAAAGCGGTTATGTGAAGCGCCAGCATGAGATAAAACACGGGTCGGGTCGTAAGAGCAAACGTATTCACAGCAGTCCGAGGTGAGGGCGTGTAAAATCCCCAAACTATATAACCGAGTAACCAGAGTCCTTTCGGATTCATTTATAGCCCAGTAGCATACAAGTGAAGATTTACTACAGATTGATTAAAAACTGTTGTTCATACTCCATACAAATGCAAGGAAATGTACACAGCCATCAAAATTCAACCTATCCATGTTTATAATATGCCGTAGTTGAAGAAAATTGACAATAAATATTACTGAAATGTTATGGAAATTTTTAAATGCTTATTTTTTTAATAAACTTGCAAAGACGTCTTGTATAGAGATCTGAATCTGAATACAAACATGAAATTCGGACCTCAAGTTTGAGAAAATATTATCCGTACTTTATTAAATTTTTAATTCTCTACGTCTGCTGTAGTCTTTATTTTTTCTTAAGCCTCTGCAATGATCTATTAATTAAAGAAGACACAAGTACTATTTTATCTGATTAGAGTTACATGTAATGTTGTGGAACGTCCATGAAGCTTAGGCCTTGTCCACTCGGAGTGTACAGGTTTTTTTTTTCTATGCTTTGACCTCTCGTCCACACGCAAACTCCTTTTTAGGTCATGGAAAATGGATCTTTTGGCAAACTCCTTCCTGGCCAGATGAAGATATTTAGATTTTGTGTTTTCATTGTTGATGTGTGGACAGAAAAAAATGTGCCTCAGTATGATGTTCTCTGTGATGACTTTTTTCAGGCTTCTGATCAGCTTTATGGTTAGACTATCACTACCTGTTCACTTAGACATTGATTAGACATTTTATGTTTTCATGTGGACAATAACTCATGTTTTTACGACAGCCCCTATATGTTTGGACAGGACTTTAGTTATTTCAACATGTTCCCGGTTATCACTTATGTTACAGCAGCTATAAATGGCTGTTTATTTGCCAGAAAGTCCGAAAAATGTAATTTGTCATACTATATAAATTTTTTTATTTAATAATTTTTTTTATTTTATTTTTTATTTAATTATTTGCTCCTACCTGTTATGCTGCCTACCAGTGTGTGAACATTTCATAGCACACCACCTCTAGGATTATAGAGGAACTGCTACATTTTACTACCTCAAATGCAAATTTATAAAAAAAAATAATTTTTTTAATCTATTTTGAAGTCAAACATGAATTGCCACACAAAAGAATACATACATAACGTTTCTATTCCCTATCTTTAATTATTACTACCTGCTACAAATCACTGATACTAGGACTGCTTTCATAAGTGTTAAATAAATCTTCTCCTCACAGGAAATTGAAATCGAAAAACAATTATGCATGTTTTTTTTGTTTGTTTATGATACAGGTCCCTGTGAATGAGCTGTCACTTTTCCAAATGAAAACACATTACAATGAGCACATGATAAGAAACCTGTTATTTCGATTATATGCAGCCCTGTTGTCTGCACTTTTGGAAAATTAATCACCCCCGTCTAAGATTTGAGAATGGACCAGATCTTGGCGATAAGACTAACCGCACAATGGTTTCTCTGCTAAATACTTTAATAGGATTACTTGAATGCTGTTATGTTTTTTTGCTTGACACAGTATAGGTTAAAAGTGTCCTGCAGACCTACATGTGTGTGTATTGTGTGTGTAGCTGGAGGAGATGTCAGGAAGTGGAACTAGGCTGGAGCTGAATTATCTGGAGGAGGAACGGGTGCGAGTGCTGGCGAGGGTCGATGAGCTGAAGGCTCGGCTCACGGAGCTGGAACAACAGCTACAGGAGAACAAACAGGAGGTGGGAGAGAGACAGAGGCTCAGAAACACTTGAAACACACGACGCACGTACAAACGCACAGAATGTCGGATAAATGAGGTTTATGTACACAAAGGAAATCCTTACATAAAGATGAGAGTTGAGAAGAGGGGAATGCGAACCCTAGCTGGTGTGTGTGTGTGTGTAGGCGGAGATGGAAAGGGCCTTGCTGCAGGGTGAGAGGCAGGCGGAGTTGAGCCAGATCGAGACCGAGACTGACATCATCACCCAGCTGCAGCAAAAAGCCAGCGAACTGGAGAGCGCCATCCAGAGGGAAAAGGACAAGGTAGAAGCTTTTATTATAAACACACGCACACACACACAATATACCTTAGTGAAGATGCAAAATACTGAACAGTAACAAAAACTGCAGGAAAAGTATCTTATTGGCTCTTGGTTAGTTCAGTGTTTTGGGGTCATTGGAGTCATGTGACTGTTCTGTTTCTCAAGAAGAGTGTGTGGGTGTGTGCAGGTGTGTATGCATGTGTGCACGCATATTTAGATGGGGGTGTGTTAGTGGGTTTGTGCAGGTGTGCATGTATGTGTGTCAGAGAGGGAGAGAGATGCAGAGTTGTCTCTCTGGACAAAACAGTTTTCAAAGGTTTTTGACATGATTTAAGCTTATTAAGATCTTTAGCCATCCACTGATTTAAAAAACAAACAAACAAACAAAAAAAACGACCGGTGCCACTTTCCCAAAAGAAACAACTTTCCTATTTTATGAAATCATTTTGAAGGAGCTTTTTTTTTCCTGTAATTTGAATTTTGCTTGAATGGCATCACAGAAATGTTAGAAATACACCCACATTTATTGGATTTTCATCAGGTCATCTACTTGGCTTCACTAACCAAACTCGATTAACCTCTAATCGTCTTGGTGCATCCCTCTGCTTATGTTTCTTTTTATCTTCCTGTCTGTTTGTCTCTTATTGGCTCTTTCGCTCAGACTTGGGGATCAGCTCATGGATTCACAGAAAACAGTCTGAGTGCACAGATGGCAGATGAGCTGAGATTTGCTGAGGGTTCTGGGGGATCTGGTCTGGGAATTTCTTCCCGTTTTTTGTGCGTGTGTGTTTGATGGGGTTTGGTTACTTGGTGAGAGAGGGGGTGGGGAATTTTGGAAAGGTCACATGCTCTATTTTTGCACACCCCAAGCAAAATGTTGCATAACTAGAATCTGATGCATTACATTATTAACAGCAAAAAAAAACATTTAAAACAATATTACCATCATTTAAAAGATGTAAAAAGAAATATGGAGGCTCCTGATTATGAACAAAAAAGCGGTCACCTCGTTCTCAGCAGAGCGGGAGATGAAATCCTCATGATGGCAATGCCACAGCCATCTATGTCCACAGCGCAAGAGGGAAACATTGCCCATGCAGTCTGGGTGGGAGGGATAATGTTGTCCTCTATATTGAAAGCTGCTGGGTAGAATTTAGGATGTGGCTTAATTTGCGAGAAAATGGAAAGGATAACAAAAAAAAAAACTAAAATATTAAGGGTGTTCAAACTGGGATTTCTGATTAAATTTCTTGTGAATGAAGACGTAAAAAAAATTGACATTTCTAAGACTTCAGTCACAATATGATGAGCCCCTTAGCCCCAGTAAAACATTTGAATGGTGCAAATGTTTCAATAAAGGCTGTACGCCATAAATGACTAGACGGCCGAGATGGACTGGATTCTCGTGAACATTCGGCATGTGTAATGGCTGTTCAATAGATAACTTGTGGAAGAGACACATTTGTCTCTGGGAGCTGTACACACCATTATTTACACACCACTTGGACGTTACAGGGACTCGGCAAGGAGATATTGCCGACTGATCCACCGTGCAGTTCCGACCTCGCTCCAAGCTATGGAGTTCCTGGGAGGCCAGTGTGTCAGACATGAAGTCGGATGAGTCCGATCATGGGTCTGGTGTGCTGTGAAAATGCTGGGATAAGTGCATGCTGGAGTGTAGCAAGGGATTATATAGAGAAATAAAGGGATTTTTTTTTACTCTTATTACTGTGTTCTATTAATCTGTACAATCAAAAGTCCTGGTTTGACTCAAACAACCCTCATACATACATAAAAACTGTTTATTTCTTTAACAAATAAATCAGAAATTTATTTTAAATAGTATTTTTGTTTAGTCTACTTGACTAAACTATCTAGCCTTTTTGCCTTTTAAGTTATGATTATGGGAAGAAGATTTCATGTAACAGTAAATGTAAACAGTCAGGCTTTAAATAATTTCTTTCCTGCATGATCTGGAGCTCCCTTGATACTCGATCCCTGTATATGTATTAAGAGGATTTACAGCAGCCAGTAGTATAATTAAATTTTGGATTCAATTATAAATCATTCAGAAATTTTTTTTGCCGTTATGCGCTAGCTAATAATTTAGTGATGGATTGCCGTTTCTGTACGGATTCTTCAGCAAAGCCACAAAAATCTAAACAATGAACTTGAGTTGACTGTAGTTTATTAGATTTATCTGAAATGTATGAAACGCACTATATACTGTCAAATGAGAGGTGCTTTTCAGTGTTTTAACTGAATCACCTGAAAGAATAGAATTCAGCTGTCTATCATTTCACTTAAATAAAGAGTCAAAATAAGCCAAATCCTGATTGTGTCCTGAAATGTTTTACAGATTTGAAAATGGATAAAGTATATGTCTATAAAAACTTTTAAAGGCTACGTTCATATAATAAACCAAATTGTTCAGTGCAGTTTTTTTTTGTTCAGGCTGGATTTACATGTCATGATATCAATTACTATTGACTTTTATCAAACTCTACTGTGGACGTGTCTGTCCCTTGAAATGGCATGCAGTGAATACACACACTGATAAGTCTTTGCTTGTTCCATATAGCTTAAAACACGCTGTATTTGTGTGACTGCTTTTTGAAGCAGAGGTGAAGGCCTTTGATACACTCTCATGTTGTACTGTCTTGCTAACTAGGAAATGTATTCTATATTCCCCACATTTTGAGTTTATTTAATAATATGGTTGCTGTAATAAATGTGAAAAGTCACGTCTCTCGGTTCTTCAGCCAATCCCAGTCTGTTGTTTCTTCTAACCTCGGACGCTTGTGCATGGCGTGGATTTGAGCAGTGTGTTTTCTCTCTCCCTCCCCTCCTCCCCTCCTCCCCCCCCTCTATCTCTCTCTCCTTCCCATGGATGGTGTGTTCTCTTTCTAGGAGAGGGCGAATGTTGACAGGCAGCGGGAAGCCCTGGAGAGGCTTCAGGACGGCTACAATGAGCTGAAGAGCCAGCTGCATAACTGCCCTGAGTCTCTAAGGGAGCAGTTGCAGGAGCAACTCAAAAGGGTCAGTCTCGTCCTGGCGGTTTCATTTCAGGACCATCAGAAACTTTGCCTGACTCCAGTCATAGCGTCTCAGAACCTTGCACACACAAACCACAGCACCATGTCACTATGGGCCAGTAGATTATGCATGATGCTTAAGCAGAAAGACATGATATGACATGATTAAGCTTGTATGCAAGTTATATATAATGAAAGCAAACACGATGCCATTTTGTTTTCCAAAACATATCATGCAGGTTGCTATTGGCTTGGAATTTTTTTTTCTTGTTGTTAAACTATTCCTTTACTGTCTGGTGGTATCCTCTCGTCATTCCTACATTTACCTCATTTTGCCTATATGGATAGAGAGGTGTGTCAAAGGGTGTCTAAGGGCTATGTGGTGAATTCTGGGTAAAAAAAAAAATCAGCTGTTCTTTATAGCTGCGCATGTCTGTCTGATTGATTTTTGCTGATTCTCTGGTTCTGTGTGCATGCTTGTTTTTCCTGTATCACATTTTAACTCCTAACGTTTTACTAATGTATTAATGTAGAGATTAATAGTGATTTCCTCGATCAGTGTGCATTCTCTGTCTGCTTTATGCTTTCATTAATATTGGCATTATGACGGAAAAAAAAGACATGATCGTTTATACACTGTTGTTTAATATTTCAGTAGGCTCAGCAGTCTTTTCACCCGTAACTTTTCCTTGTTTCGGTCGTTTGTAGTAGACCATGCTCTGTTCGAGATGGATTTTCACTACTGGATGGCATTACCAACAGAACAGCCCTGCAGGCTGCTCTGAGAAATCAACACTGACACAAACTTTCAGCCCTCAGGCTTGCCCATGTCAAAAAGAGTTTGATTATAGCACAGTGAGGGCTGACCGATGATCTTCTGTGAAAGCATGAGTCAGGTTCACTATAGGTCAAGTAAAGACGAGACCAACTTCAAAATATTAGCAAAAAAAAGAAAAAAAAATCAACATGATGTTCTTTGACTACTGTCTTGAATTTACTCTTAAAGGCATTATATAGCACTTGGGTACACAATAAGCTCACACCACTGCAAGTATTTCACATACTGTTCAAGGACTGAAATGCTAAAGCCCAGCAGTGTGTCATGCTTGGTGCGCAGCAGCTGTGGTCTTGCGCTTATCAGCTGAGGACCATGACTGGAGCTGCCTGCCCGATGCTGCTCACTGACCCTGTAGTTAATGTTTGTGTGCATGTGTGTGTGTCTGCACACTACAGGAAGCAGAGACCCTGGAGGCTGAGACAAAGCAGTTCGAGGACCTGGAATTCCAGCAGCTGGAGAAGGAGAGCAGTCTGGAAGAGGAGCGGGAGACTATTTCCCAGCAGCTCCTGCAGGAAAAGGCGCAGTACCAAAGCAGTGTGGTGAAGAGAAAAGTACGCAGGGTTTTATTTTTGCTTTTATTTTTGTTGATCCTGCTCTAAATTCAGTGTCGTGTTTATAAAAAATATATATTTTAGCTTACTTGAAACTGTTATAAAAAATAACAACTGTAAGCTTAAAGTTCGTAAATACAAGGTATGTTCAAGTCAAACAGGGACTTGATTGTGCAGAATAACAATACAGTTATGAAAGTAAAAACTTTATCAAATTTTTTTTTTTTTGTACTATGTACTATATCCAAGTTTAGATTTTGCTGTCTCTGGCATATGATACAGCCACTGTAAGAAATCCTAAATATATATAGCAAATGCTTTTATGAACTTCTTAATATTGCCAATGCACTCTTCTTCAGCCGTTTAAATAGTTTGTCCACCTGGTCGCATCTTTATAAGCAATTTCTCTCTTGCTGCTTTTAAGAGTAACCAGACGTGGTGCACTTTTGCCTTGACTTCCAACCGCAAATAACTCTAACGCTGTAGTGTTTAAAACGATATACAGTAGAAAATGTTAAATAATCTCACCATGTCAAGTCACCAAACAAGTACCAAGTTCCGTTAGCTTTTTCGGATAACTGAGTATCATGACTGAGTATTTTATGTCTGTAATACAGACATAAGCTTGTGATATGATCATTAAGGGAAAGCTCAGATTTTTATTTAATTGCTGTAATGCAAGTCTTTAAGCAATTAAAGCACCAAGCAGCATTAAAGTAGCCTCATAAGCATCAACATGTTTTATTAATGAAATAGTTATTTATTTGTTACGTTTTAATCATTTAGAACAATGAACTCACTATTTTTTAACTAGATGCATCCATTACTCTGGAATAGGGTAAATCTGGGCTCATGAGACCACATGACTGTTTTCCATCCTTTCAAAGTCCTTTGCTCCCTAGCAAGTTGAAGTCTTTTTCCTGATTAGTCTCACTAACAAGTTTTCTTATCTCCACATAGCTGTTTAGTCCCAATCCTGTGAGTTATCATCACATTGTGTGTATATGGAAATGCTTTTACGTTCACTATTAAACATAAGGCAGCACGGTGGTTCAGTGGTTAGCTCTGTCGCCTTGTACCTCCAGGTCCTGGGTTCGATTCCCACATTGTGTCTGTGTGCATAGTTTGCATGTTCTCCCCGTGCTTGGTGGGTTTCTATCGTGTTCTCCGGTTTCCTCCCACAGTCCAAAGACATGCAGATTAGGCTAACTGCCGTTTCCAAATTGCCCGTAGTAAGTGTGAATGTGTGTGTGAATGTTTCCTACCGCGGTCATACAAGATGGGAATAAATACAATGGTCAGCATTATCCTCCACAGCCCCTAGTTGGACTACAGAGGTTCCCAGATGGATGGATTAAATATAGCTATGGTTTTTAATGCTGGTTTATTTATTTATTTATTTATTTTAACCATGCAACTTCAAGTGTTTAAGTGATCTGCATTCATGATTTTTTTTCCAACCACAAGAAGTTGATGGTTCAGCACTATCCCTCCAGGTATTAATGGTGTTGAAGGATTTAAAGTTAACTCAGTACTTTCAAATCTTCTTTTCTTTGGTTGATGCAGCCCAATAATTTAACCCTTATGAAATAGAACCTTTTTTTTGTCCAGGTAGTGTATTAAGAACGAGTGTAGGATTCATTTGAAATGATCCAACAGATGAACTGATTAGAATTAGGATCTGATTCAAACACTGTCATGGTGACAGTAAGGTAAAATGTCTGAAATAGGACTTTTTCAGTAACTTCATTTCTGTTTAAAAAATATTTCAGGGATATTTCTGGCAAACTAATTTGTTCACTTGTTCGTACACTGTTTGCAGTTCCCTTTGAACCAGGAAGCTTTGCTCTTTATGTTATGGAATCTTACTTAAAATGGCTGAACACCCCATGCAGTCCATTTCACAAGGAGCTAATAGCCAATCAGAATGCAGCCTTTGATAAACGCTTTGTCATTGTTTGTCCACCATTGTTCATTTAAATGAGTAGCTCGGATTAATTTAGCCTGTAGCATTCACACTATAGTATAATAGATCTTTTATATGTAAAGACAGAGAACAGTGAGCAACCTTATTATGACCTTGTGTGTGTGTGTGCGTGTGTATGTGTGTGTAACATAATGGGTCTAATGTTTTTAAAGGAGAAGGTTGCTGCGCTGGAGAAGCAGGCCAATCAGCTGGGCTTGCAGGCTTCACAGGAGTATGAAAAGCTGGCAAAGGACAGGAGTGTCACCCTGCAGCTGCTTCAGAAGGTACACAATGTGTAAATAAGGCTAGTAATTTAGCACTAGTGTTACGTTCAGGGCCTATTTGAAACGACAGCCTAATTGCAGTGTACTGCAGGTCATGCATTATCTTTTAGGAGCTAAATGCGGCATACATAACCTCCCAAACCAAACAACACCACATAAATACACATTTTTCAACCATGTATCATGCACATCTTTGCAACATATGCGCGCACACACAAACACACAGAAGCACAGACACACAGTAACAGTGCGATTAACGGTGCCTTGCCTAGGTAGTCACCAAAATAGACCATAAAATTAAAGGTGGGGGGAACAATATAGTTACAAAATTATTTACAAATGAAAAATGCAAAAGTTGTTATTGCACAAGTCTTCACCCTTGGTGCTGTGCAATTCCTAAATAGTTCTGGGCCAACCAGTTGTCATCAGAAGTCTCATAATTAGATCAGTGTAGTTCACCTATATGGAATTAAAGTGTCATGTGATCTCAATATACATACACCTAAAAGGCTCCAGAGTACGTAAACAGATTGCATCATGAAGACAAACAAAAACAGTGCTAGAATCTGTTGTATAATCATATCCTGGACACTCCTCAAAGCTGGAAGTATGCCAAGCCATATGGCGTTTGCCAAAACACTCTCAGCAAGTATATTAAAAAAAGGTTTCTAGTCTGAGGAGACAAATAGATTTTCCTTTGCACAAGCATCTATGTTTGAGAACATCTTCCCTACAGTGAATCATGGTGGTGGTAGCATCATGTCCCCCTTTGCCTCTTGGTTATTTTTTTGAAGTCTTCCTTGATCTACCTGATCACTCACATTTGGTGGTTTCTACAAGTACACTATTTTATTGTATCTGAAATGTGAAAGCGGAAGGCCTGGAGCCAGAGGAACTCTCTCACGCTCGGCCTTTTGATATTGCATAATGCATTATGATTATCTTGAGCGCAATAAAGTACACTGATCAGTGAGAACATTATGTCCAGTGAGGGGTGATGTGAATAATATCGATTACCATGTTACACTGGCACCTGTCAGCGTAGGATATATTAGGCAGCAAGTGAAGTGTAGAATCTCTAATTTTATGTGTTAAGACATGAGGCATTAGTGCGTCGCCCAGCATCAGTTTTGCTCAGTCCACGGTCGCGAATTGGGCACATGAAAGAATTTCGTGCAAAGTGCTACATCTTATGAATAACAACTCCATGCTTTACTTTTGGATAATTGAGTAGCGCAGAAAAAACAACAAATCTCTCTGGATCAATTTTTTTTTTATGAAACTAGAGGCCAAGAAACAAAAAAACCCTGAAAGAGAATTATGCAGTGTTATTATGGAAGGGGACTCTCCTTCCAAACACTAACCTCCTTCCCACCCATCTTCCTCTCCTCTATTTATTCACATCAGCGAGTCTCCCTAAAAAAGGTGCATT